>QANT01006814.1:0-20601 GCA_003254885.1 Purshia tridentata | reverse complement strand
CGGCTCCGGTTTGTCGGCTTTTATGTTATGGTTTAGATCCAGGATTTTGAGCTCCGCCCAAAATCCCAGAGCTAAACCCTAACATAACGTCTTTATCAAACCCATTCTATACCCTAGAAGGGGATGTGGTGAAAAGATAGGATTTACCCTCAAAACTCAGGAAACGAAGTAACTCGAATATATATATACACACACGCCAACTCAGATATTGGTACAATTGAAATGTACCTATATATATTTTTTTTACTTGTTTGATTATTTTTTATGTGTTAATATATTTTTTTATTATATAATATAAACGGATATTATCATTTATTATTTCAAATTAAAAAATAGGAAACTATATAATATTGAATGTTTTAATTAAAAATGTCTGAACAGATATTATATTTCATAATTTTTAAAATTAATTCATATTAATTATCTTAATTTTAAGAGATAATATGAGTCAAAATTTAAAAAAGTCTATTATTTAGACCTCAATCTAAAAAATTGAATTTAAATCTTAATTTAAATTTCTATAAGGTTTTAATTCGAATGACCCTTCAAAATTGGACCTATTTCTAATTATTCCTCTTTTTTTTTTGTCTTTCGTAAAGTACTTGATTCTTTTATTTCTACTTGAAATCTCTGAAGCATTTGAATGGTTAGGAAATTTCCAATTTAGGGAATCTATATTATTCATGAAGAGTAGATGAGAATACAAAAAGTTTTACAAGTTATACATGTGTTCAACACATTGGTAATCTCTATCTCTACAACATATGTTAATTTTTTTTTTCCTTTTTTCAGAAGTTTTCAGGGCCATGACCCCTTAGTCCCTTCTATGTTCCGCCCTCTGCGTGGACAGTTGAGCTCTTCCTTCTTCCCATTTGGGTAACATTCTGCAAAACCATTGTTCCTTTCTGCTATAAAAATGGATCTCTGAGGCATATTTGGTGTTCCATTAATGACTATTAATGTACATGATGTCCTCTTTTGATATGTGCATCTTCCCTTTGTCTCTTCTACCATTTACTTGTGTCCGTTCAGGTTGGCCTCGCTGAAAACAACACATGTATTACTCAACACACAAATGGAAACACAGAGGGACTATAATAATGCTAACCGAGACACAAAAATGGGATTGTATGGGTCATTTTGCACTAGGAGTATGCGCTCACCTTCCTCAAGACAAATGACAAATACAAATAAGCTACTTCCCATTCATCTTGTGATAGTGTGCCTGAATATTACAAAGCAAGAATGAACAATGTATCAATACTAAAACTCATGATCACGGCACATGTCATTAAGTGAATGACAAAACTATACATAATCAACTGAAACATAAATTTTACTTCCATTATTAAATTGGGTCCCAATTAATCACCTGTTTGTATGCAAAGAGAAAGAAAAGGGCCAAAGAATAGAAGCCAAAAAACTTACTCTGATCTTGGTTACCATCACCTAATGCACCAAGCCTTCGCATTAGCTCCACAAAATCTGGTTTTTTCATATACTCATGCACAAATTCATGTGAGTTCTTCACAAAAACTAGCTCCATATCATACTGAAAAAGGTCAAATGTATTTTAAGTAGTATGAATATTAGAGGATTAAGAACCCAACGCTATATCAACATATAATATACATTGTAACTGAGTACATTTCAAAAGCTGGTGACATTCACATTAAAGAAGAAATTATACCTCTTCTACTAATTTTTTGAAGATGTGAAAGGGGACAATCCATTCCGGGCAATCAACAGCATCCTACAAAGGAAATTATAAGCATAAATCATAGGAAAGAAATCAAACAGAACCACCTAGCACTACATTTTAGATACAACCAATATTAACAGCAGAACACATAAATAGACACGTTCCATACCTCCAGGTGAAACTTGTACTGGATACCAAAGGGGCTTGAAGACTTAAATTTCTGAGCCATAAATGAAGCATTCGTCAAATTTGAAATAGTATGTAAAATACTCATGTTCTCAAAGGTCATGTCTCAGCTTGAAGAATAACTCAATAAATAAAAATCAAAGCACATAGAACTGCACTGTGAGTAAAAAATACCTTTTCAGAAAATTCTTCATCAAAACGTATCCAGTAGACACTATTACCAAAGACCAATCCTTCAGCTGGACATTTACAATGAAAATACCATCTCCAATCAATAATGATGAAAGTGGTATGCCATACCCAACAATCTTAATGCTAAATATAAGGGAGAAAGCTAATGGGAGCTTCATCATACAAATAATCCGATCAGACTAGATCCAGTTTATAATAACCTGAAGTGTGTAGTGCATAACAAGAAAAGAAAAGGAAACAAGTGGGACAAAAATTTCTTAGGATTTGGTAGAGAACAATCTTATAGGCATAACTAGGTCTTTCCTTATGCCTCCCTGTCTTTTCTCTTGTCCTCTCAACCAATTTTGTAAAGCTTAACTTCAAGAGTATTTCATTTCTAAAGCAGAAATCCTTGATTTCTGCCGATCCTTCTATGGTCTGTTTGGCTTTGTGTAACAACCAAGGTCAAATAGGCAATTGTTCGATTGGAGAGAGAGAAAAATGGAGCGAGTAAACAAAAGATAAACAAAAGAGGATTTCTGTCTAAATAACTGCCCAGTGGGACGAAGCAGATTAAGCATGCTTAATGAGAGTTGGACTATAGGTAACAAGAACATCAGTCTTCAAGGGATGCTCATCATTGAGGGCAACCGTTTGTTGAAGCCACCAAAGGTTGCAATACAGTGGTAAGGTTGATTACAGCGCTGTTAATTCCTCTACAGAGAGTCAGGAAGTTGTGGATATCTCTAGCATGCCAACATAGCATATTGTATTCCAAAAATTTAATTAGAAGCTCCATTCAGCCCTTTTTAAAAAAATTCTTATCTGAGAATTTACTGGACTTATGAAAAAGCATCAAATTTGTTTCCTTGGATTCAAAATTTCGTACTCTTTAGCATGACTATGAAAGAGAATGAAAAGCTTTAAGGTGTAAAATAAACCTTCTCTAAGCTTTTTGATGATCACATTGGCATCTGGCATTGTGCCAATGAAAGTACCACCTGGGCGAAGTAAAGCTGAAACATTAGCCAAGGCTCGCCGTGCACGTGCCTCAGTAGACCAGGAATAATGCAAGGCAAACTGCAAAATAAATATATTTTGATGGTTCAGTTTCAAAGGCTTTCCTCGCCTCCAATTTTAATTACTTACAATAGAAGTTAGAAATCTATTAATACATGGAGAGGCTCACCTGGCAACTGCATATATCAAAGGGGGCATCATCTGCTAGGACTTTATCCAGGCGAACCTGAAACCACAACATAGCATTAATAATTATAGGGCATAGAACTACTAGGAAGGAGTCATGTCCACATATTCTGCTTAATGGCTGCTTCCTTGATTGAATGAAGCAAAGGCAAGCTCACTAGGGTAAGAGAATGGCTTAGCTGGCAGCTACCAGATCTGCAATTACCTCATAACAATCTCCACATATAAGGTGAGCAGGAAATGTAAATTTTTTACGACGCTGATGATGGTCGGCATCACCATTGTAACGGGTACGGCAATCTTCTATCTGTACATAAATTTTGAACATGATAATAACGTGGTTGATGGTGGGGCACATTTAAAAACATAAAAAGTAAGAAACAGAAGGCAGCCAACAAAGCAGCTTTAGAACATCTTCATGGGGACTTGAGGACAAAGATTGTCACTTTATTGGTCATCAGAAAAATACACATGCACACAAGCAAAATTTCATACTTGAACAACAAGAAATTTGTGGAGTTCAGAACTCAGAAATTTATCACTACATGATGAGGTTGTGTAGGATAATAGAAATTACACAAGCAAGCAAAAGACACAAAAGACTCATTGCTTGTTTGAAAAGTAAAAGACTTTCCTTCAGCACCAAATAAAACCCAAACAAGCAACTTATTAGAAGTAATTCTCTACAAAAATGACCAAGCCAAACTAGGAAATTGAATACAAGACACCTCACAGTAGCTTTAATGTAGACCAACTACAAGTCTACAAGTACAAATGCAAGCTTACACATTCTGAGGTTAAAAATTGAGGGGAAATACAATGAAAAATGATTCTAATATCAATCATTGGACTCGAATAGAAGGACTAACTATGAGGAAGAGCCTAGACAACCTCAACCGCAGTTGCACGTAAGTTGTAAATCAATGTTTCTATTATCTAAATGAAATTTTGAACTAATGAGCTAAATTTAACCAAATTTCAGCACTTACTGAGCCTTCAGCGATATCAATGCCAACATAATACCCAATCTTGGCCTTGTCCCATTTGATGAGATCACCTCCCTAGCAAAAATAAGAGATTAATTAGAGAATATTTAGTGAAAAGAAAAGAGGAAAAAAAGAAGTAATGAACCACTAAACCTTGCCACATGCAAGATCAAGAACAGCATCTCCTCGCCGAGCATAAAGCTGAATTAGGACACTCTTAATCTGCTCAAACAGAGGAACTATGATCAACTTAAAAAAAATGAAGTGTGATATACCATTATGAAGTATGTATGAGATTAAAATACATACCCAATTGTTAAGCTTTTTTAAATGAATGATTGGACTAGCTTCTCGTTCTTCCAGAGTTTGATTCGTCCTTGCACTGTAATGATCGGCCACTTTACGTGCAAAATTTTTTGTACTTTCATCCTCCAAGAATTGTGAATCACCTAAGACCACAATGTGAGACAAAACTCTAACACAGTGCTTGCATTCAATATTATTGCAAGAACTGTAAGAAGAAAAATGAAGATTCTGATAATGGATTTTGCATTATATAGATGATAGATATTTCATATGTTTTTTTTTTTGCTATGTTTCATTTATAAAGAAAGAGTAAAAAATTAGACAAACCAAAAGTGAGTTATATTCCCCTTCTCTTAGTTTCCTCTGTTACCAAGCAAAGACGTAAGCTGGATAACTAAGTACCCCAGGTTCGAGTAAATAAGCACATTAATCAGATAAACAACAAACGTTGAATAATAAAACAACCGAAAACATGAAAGAAAGAGTTCAAACTATATGTTTCTCTCCCTTCTCCTTCACTTTCTCAGCAACCCAGAAGAGATAAAACGATAAAACTACAAGACCCAGATCCAAAAACTCCCAAACTAACAAAAAGATCAACAATTTACCATATGAAACTACAAATCTGAACCAGGGAGCATGTAAATTCAGCATCACCAATATTACCTTCTGGGTTGTGCTTGAGCCTGGATTGAGGTGGCCCAAGTGAGGTGGAAGACGATTCTGGGTACCCTCGTTTCATGACAAAGAATCAAAATGACACTCGCCCAGTATTCGCGTTTCGCGAGAAAGAATCGAATGCAGGTTCAATATTAGTTAAGAGTTTTCTATCAAGAAGGAAAAGAAAGAAACACGTTTTTCTATTTGTACTCCAACCAAAGTTTAACGAGGAGACAAAGAATGAATGAGAATGGGTATTTCAAGGGCTTAAAGGTGCTTCGAGTACAATATATGAGATTTTATGCTTGGAGGCTGTGTGGACCTAACACCGTCACCGGACTCACCACCTAATATTTAGGTGTATTTTGTTTATTGTGGTCAGGTGCGTATTAGATTTTCCTCTCCAGTTTGATGAAGCTAGGGCCAGGGGCATGGTTGGGTCGACAACTTTAATTACATATTTACCAAAAAAGAAGAGAACTTTCAATCTTTCATAACAGCATAAGGTCAAACATAGCAGTGTATGTGTAGGCTTGCTTTGCACTGTGGACCTGCGGTACACGTACACTCGGTCTGTATTTTCTTTTTTTTCCCTAAATAACACTCTTAGCCCATAAAATTTGCTCGGTTTCTATTATTGTCCTTCACATATATTATATTAGACTACAATCAAAACCCAAATGTCAATATAACCGAGGGAATGATGATGTAGTCATTACAAGTATTTTCATCATGTTTTAAAGACACATGACAATCACTAATCATCCATAACAATAACAAATTAAATTTGATCTTATATAGGACTAACCATGACTGCGTGGATAATAACTATTGAATTCGCTTAAGGTGGATTGAGTGACATTTATTACTTTTGTGACTTTGTCTATCCAAGACTGCATCAGATAAAGAAAATATTAGTCCAAATGGTGATGGAATTATAAATTTAGGATTCGTGCATGGCAGCATGACTCAATTTCTCGTGTAACCAAAACACACAAACCCAAAAAAACACTACGATTGAATCCTGCGACATGTCGTTTGGATGGTCTTACAAGAACAACTAAAGTACAAAACTAACAAGAAGTCCGCAAGTCTTAGCCAGTTTGACTGATGTTTTCGCTCAGTTGCCCAGACCACAATTTGTCTTTCTTTCTGGAAGCTTTAGGCTGCGAGGACTCCGACCTCATCGTTTTCAATCGTATTTTGCCTATGGGGGCGAAGCCCGGTAAGCCATTATCACCACGCTCTTTGTTTCCTTCTCCAAATTTTTGTACTTTTTTGTTGTCCAGAAAACAAAATTATTTATCAATATATCCCAGTTAATTTAACATTTAATTAATGTAATTTGGCTTGCTGGAATGTGATTTGATTAATTAGCAATTCTGGTCCCATTTTCACACTATTTAGAGTAGACTACTTTGAATTCATTCAAACTTATCAAGATGTAATCTTTCAGCAGTTGAGCATATACTTCATGGCCCATGGGGGTTGTTAATGATATCTTAAATGCTCCTTTTGGTTTTGAAACCTGAATGTTAAATATGCAAATTTGATAAGTTGATATTAATTGTATGTGTGATACGGTTTGTTAAAATAAAAGACATCAATTTCTTCAATTGAATTGTATACTATGATGTTTGGTTGTGCATTACTCATTTTTTTTGTTTTTCGCTTAAATGGTGTGTGATTTGACAATTAGAATACATACATATAAGAAGGTTTGGACTTTGGAGTGCTTCACTGAATTTTTTTGCTTTATTCACCTTTCCTTTGCAATATTCACTGCTTTATGTGATCCGTAACAGGAGTATGTTGTTGAAATAAAATAAAAAAACCAAGAGGATGTTGTTCGATCTAGAGTCTCAGATCATTGTTAACTTGGAGAAATCTTCTAAACCATTGAACTGAAGTTTTAGGAATCCTAGTAAGGTTGTTCTTGTAATCCACATAGTAGAGTCCAAACCGGACGGTGTAGCCCATGTTCCATTCCCAGTTGTCGAGCAATGACCACACAAAATAACCACGCACATCACAGTTGTCTTGCCTGTATTGATTTAGTTTTCTGTTAAGTGGCATGCATAATGTTAAAGGCCTCAAGCATAGCATAGGGATCTCACTATCCAAGCTTGCAGGAACCCAGGAAATTACACCAAGCTATCAAAGTGTGGAGTTGTTCTTACCTTATAGCAGCAGATAGGTTCGAGAGGTAGTCTCTGTGGAATCTTATCCTCTTTTCATCATTTAAAGCCTTTTCTAAAGGTATAAAATGTTTATTTGCATCATCCATACCTGTTTTCATGAATTTGCACCGTTTATTATTTCATGAAACTTTGATGTATAATTCTAGAGTCTTAATCTACTTACCATTTTCTGTTATTATCATTGGGGGGTTCTGATACCTGTCTCTCAGGTGTCTTGCCAACTTTCGGATGCCCCATGGGACTATGCGTAACCAGCGGGAAGCTGCCTGGAGGAGTAGAAGTGAAGAACTGATGAGGATTCTTAAATATGAAATGAATGACTAAATTAAGGGTTTTAGCAAGTGGTTGAGGCATACTCTTTCTCCAATCGCCACTCCTCCTTTATATGCTACAATCAAAGTCAGGTACATATCAGTTGAAATCCTGATTTTCACTCGTTTATAATTACTTTTAGGTGGTGTTTGGTTCATTGAATGAACCTTGGAATGGAACGGGCATTTCTAGGGAATTCCCATTCCATTGTTTGGTTAAGGAATGGACATTCAATAGGAGTGTCCACCCCCTCAAAATTTTTGAGAATACCAATTGCATTCCTTACCAATTTTCTATTCTTCCTACTTTAAGTCATTAACAGTTTAACTTCTAACTCTTTCAACATTCATTCTTATCTCGATTTCATTCCATTCCATTCCAAAGTTCATTCCAGCAACCAAACACTACCAGGGGGTACAAGATTGTGCTTTGGCATCTTACGGGTTGTAATGACTGCAGCATCAGATGTAGCATCCTGCAATATAAATTTTCGAATCCGACTCCTGTCATTTCGAGCATATAATGTGGTGTAGTGGTTTATGCCAATAAAGTCCAAGGATCCCACCAGGAGTTTTGAGGTTGCCTGCGAAATCTCTGGTAATCTCTTACCCACAAGCTGCTTCATTGAAGGAGGATATTTGCCAAAAAATAGTGGATCAAGGAACCTGATTCACTTTTATAGTGTTATGTGTGGTTATATACGATTTTTGGACTCTTCCTAAATGTTATTAAAAAAAAGTGAGAGATTACCATCCCAATGAGAAATCGATTGCTCTACTTGCTGCATCTCTATCCTCATCACTATCAGATACAGGTTCATGCCATTTGGAATCTAGTGCAATTCCTACTTGACCTCCTTGTCTCTCCTAGGTGTTCCAGTAGAAAAAAAAAAACAAGTAAAATTAAAGAAAGCCTAAATGAATAATGATTACTATATGAGTTGGGAATTATTATATGTAGAAATCAGGGTACCTTGAAAAATTTCTGGTAACTTTGATAAGTGGCAGCATGGGACAGGAGGATGTTGTGAGCAACAATGTACGGTTCAGCAGATGAATTTCCTTTCTTACAAAACAAATGACCAAGAATAGAACATCGGCCAGGAGCTTGTATACCTAAGTCATAACTCTGGAGTGCGTAATTATGAGGTTCGTTGAAGGTGATCCAGTGCTTCACTCTATCTCCAAATGCTTGGAAGCAGGTGAAGGCATAATGTTCAAAGTCTTTTCTGTAAGGGATTGAAGTGAGTATAAATTTTACCAGTATTTTCAAAACGTCTCCTGCAGGTGTATGATACTTACACTATCTGTGTGCTCAACCATCCTTCATATCTGTCTTCAAGCATCTGTGGAAGATCCCAATGGTATAAAGTTACAAAAGGCTGGATCCCTGATTGAAAAGAATAGTTTGACTTCAATAATGTTGTTCTTCAGAAGGAATTACATTCTTAGAGAGGTCTCATTGAGTTACCTTTTTCTATTAAAGCATCTATAAGGCTGTTGTAGTAGTTTATTCCTTCTGAGTTTGGTTCACCCGTTCCATCTGTTTAAAGTTAGTAATAGTAATCAACAACAGACAGAAAAGGAAGTAGTGAAACAGAAAATTTGAACAGAATCAGGTCTTACTTGGAAAAATTCTTGGCCACGATATTGAGAATCTGTATGCATTCACTCCCATATCCTTCATTAAGTCTACATCACTCTGTAAATTTTGAGTATTAAATATTAATCTCTATTTTTGTTTAGTAAGAGATCAGCTGCCATCTGTTGCCTAATAATATATTTCAATTTTGTCAATGCCCTTTTTTGGATATGTTTCCTGTTATACTATTAATTTTTAAAGTTGGTGATGGATCATTGTTATCATCATTATCTTACTTCTATAATACTAGTATTAAAATTGATGATAGGCCATTTACTTAATTACCCTTATACTATTCAATGAAAAAGTTCTTTGTTTAAATTAATATGAAACCTTTTTGTCTAAACTAGAAAAACATTTAGAAGCAAAGAAAAGAAAGAAAAGTTGGAGATAAGATAATCTGCTATTGCTTGTATGTTTAAAACTCTTCAAATGAAAATTCTGAAGTCAACCAAGGTCGCTCAGCAGTTCACCTTAAATCTGTGATATTGATCTACGGCTGTGTTGGCATTGCTGAAATCTAGAATCCTCCCTTTTAGCATAGAAAACAAGTAATGCAATTACAAAGTTGTTTTTTCAGGTAATGTCTTCTGTAAAAAAAATTTGCATTAATTAAACTGCCCATCGAATTCGAATTCCTACCTGCTTGTTTTGCGAAAGTATCCCATATGCTAGCTCCCTTGTTTCCCTCATGTACAGCCCCCTCAAACTACCACATACAAGATTCCATGATTGTTAAAGTGCTCTTGCATATGCTGAAGAAGCTGGTAAAACCAAAACAAAGAAGTACCTGGTATGCTGAAGAAGCAGTTCCGAAAAGGAACCCATCTGGGAAATCATCCCTGCTAAGAGATTGAGAGTTTGTAAAGAGCCTGGCAATCAGAAACAGGATGAGACATAGCCTCATGGTGATTGGTGAAGTAATCTTCAGTTCTGAATAGGAAGTTCTTGCTTCCTCGGGTGTTTCAGGTAAGTTTCCAGTCTCATTACAAAGGCTTGTTTCTGGGGATTCTTGGTTTATAGAGAAAGTGCAAGGCTGTGAACAATATATATATATATGTATATCTTAGATATTAAGTGAAGAATATGATGGAAGAAGAGATGGGCAAAAGCGACTAGGCTTTCTCTTGCACTTGAAGGTGCTCTGGGATAGGCTAAGGAAGGTGACTTGGGGAGGCCGACTGATGAGCTGAACTTTCTATGGTCTTTGTGTGCACGTCATGGAAGATAAATAGGGGATTCAGACACTTTCTATCGGGAGCCAACTAGTCGAATAATATGAGACTATGAGTCACTATGGTCTAATTAATTTGGTTCCTAATGCCCAAAATAAATAAATTTGGTTCCTAATGTCTGTGAAAGTGTGTGAATGAGGTGATTGGGATTCTCTGCTTATATTTTTGGTGATGATATTCGGTTCCTAATGTTTTGTGGGTTTGGTGTGATTGAGAAGAATTATAAGCATTTAGTAATGAAGAGAAAACTTAAGGCTTGGGCAATGATACCATCCGCGTCACATGTAAGCTCTAGTTGGTAGGAAGAGGACTAATATATTTTCACATCCATATATTGCCTTCTAATTATAGCCACCATGATAGGAATAAAAATAGACATGATTGTCATCCATCCTATCTAAATAACCTCATAAACATTTTTCATATGAATTCGATGCCTTTCAATCTTTGAACTCCTTGATTAATTCGCCTCCCTAAGAAAAAGAAAAAAAAAAAACAAAAAGTCTTACATCATCAAGTATCTTGATTATTTTATAATAACATGGATTCTTTACTTAAAAAAATGGAGAGAAAAAAATAAAAAAGAGGAACGGAGACTTGGCGTGTGGAAAATAGCCACTTATCAATTTTGAGCCAGATAACTGAGAAAACTAACATAACCAAGAATAAAACGTTTTGCTACTTTTTTATAGTATATAGAGTAGTACGGAAAACTATAAGCACAATCCAAGATACAATTTAAATGAAGTATTTTATGATTGAATTCGCTTATTACAAAAATTATATCTATCAAACTTGACAAACTTGATATCTTTGGCCTATCTTTAATCAAGCTATCATGCAGGTACTACTTGATAAGTAGAAAAGTTATACAATAATACAAGAGCTACAAGATGTTGTGAGATAACTGCTGAGCCAATCCTTTCTCCTAACTGCTGAATCAAACCATTATGTTGCTATATCATCTTATAATAATACATCAAACTCAATGAAGAAAAAAACATCAAATCTGAAATATTGAAGAAGAACTTGGAAAATTTATAACAATTTTTACGGGTACTAATAAATATAAATCACATAAATGTACGCTAACTTCACCGAAAAAGATGTATATTCTTAAAAGTAAAATGAAACAAATTGATATTTTCTCAATCTTCACCCTTAGGTGAACTATGACCCATATTTGATAATTTTAGTTTCTTTAAATTCTTTGCAAGTTGCTCTTCTTATTCTTTCATTCTTTAATTTGCCAAGTCTTTTATTTCAAGCAAATTAATGCCTATTTCCTTGAAAGGACTACTTTGCCGCGCTCTCTTATACAACTTGAACACCTACACTAAACACTTGGTGCAATAGTAGACCTTGAAAGTTTGAAACCATTAATATATCGAGAGCTTCTAAGATACAAAAATCTGATGTCTATTTAATGGTAAAACATTATATCCTACAATAAATGATCTACCCTTACAACTACAGTCTACCATTAACCATCTAATGTGGATGTTTCACATTGCAATGTTTGTATGTGAGAAAAATACTAGTATATCAAAGCAAGTCAATTCTCTACAAGCTTTATGAAGCTCTTTATTTTTATTGACTTCAACCATTAGAGATTTTCATGATGATTGGTGTCTTCCTAACCTTCAATGTCGGTGGAGGTGTACAATTTTGACCCAAATAAAAAGTAGATGTGTACAATGGGTTAGACGGGCTGGCCAGATCCGAAGGAAGCCCAACTTGTTTAAGATCCAAGCCCACTACATGTCGGGCCATTTGTGGTTGTCTTCTTAGAGGGTACTTATGTCATTTACTCTCCAAAAATTAACAATTAACTTGCTATAGCCTATAATAACGTAGGTCAATTTCGTGATTTCAATAATATTATTTCTTCACTCTCTCCCTCATTTGCCCGATCTTCCTCCGTCTCTGTCTCTCTTTCTCTACCAGTGAAAGGGTTTTAGGCGTAAACCCTTCAAACGCATATACAATGGCTTTGACTCTGAGAGCAGCGGCGGCGGCGGCGGCGGGGCCAACTCGTGGCTTGAGGCGGCTCTTCTCTACAAGTTTTATTCCTCCAATGACCCCTGCGCCGACTCAGACTCGAGAGCAGGCTGAGCCAAGCACCAACCTCTTCGTCTCCGGTATATCCTTCTTCCCTCCTTCCCTTTTTACCTGTTTTCTTATTGGTTATCGGCTTTTTAGTCTATTTGTCTGTAAGTTGTGAAAAGCTTGTAGCTTTATGTCGGTAGTTCAATGATTTTGGATTTTAATAGTGTATGGATGCTGAGAAAATAGTGAAAATGATGACAGAAAGTGGTAAGTTGTGTCGTTCATAATTTTTATATCTTGGGCAACCTAGAAACCGAACACCCTACTCAAGTGATTGGTTTTGTTACTTCTATTAGTTTAGATTTTTTAATTAGAGAATCCTTAATGTGTTACAAACTGTTGTTTTCTTTCCATTTCCTATATTTTCTTCAGAACCAAGGGTTATAGTTCAGAGTTTACAACTTTTTTATTACAGGTTCATATTGAATGTGGATATGTTGTAGTATCAATTTCGAATTTTGACATCGCTTTCTTTAAGATTAGCCTTAAGCAGCTGCCTGGTTTTTTCATATAGGTTATATGTTGTGCATAATAGAAGGATTATATAGTATCTTTTGGAAAATGATTTTTTAATTATATCAATTTGAGTTGTGAGTGTGCAAGTGAGTGACTGATGATCTTGTGGCCAGTTCTTTGTCTTCGATTTCATTTCAACTAAACTTTTTCTTTTTGTTTCCTTGGTTGATATGTGTATCATCATACTTCAGTAGTCTATATTTTATCACACTTGAGTTACCTTTTGATCTACTATGATTTGTATTGGATCACATATATGTTTATTTTCAGGGCTTAACAAGCGTACTACTTCAGAAGGACTACATGAAGCCTTTTCTAAGTTTGGTGAAGTAGTTCAGGGTATGTTGTAACTTGTTCTTGTTCTTATATTAATTTTTTTTATAAAAAAAATTGTGTTATTTCCTTTGTAATTTCTTTTATTAATTGTTGATTCTCTGCTGTTTACAGCTAGAGTGGTGACTGATCGTGTATCAGGATACTCTAAAGGATTTGGTTTTGTAAGGTATGCTACCTTAGAAGGTGCTGCTGCAGGCATAAAGGGCATGGATGGAGGGGTGAGTTGACAGTATTCCCTACACTGTTAAAGTTTGTTTGATGCCACAAGGTTAATTCATTTAAAACACATTATGCCAACTATTCACGAAGTCAAATTTCACAAACTATTAATTAATCTAAACTGTTAAAGTTTGGTATTTCAAAGCTCACAACAGTCAAAAAGAAAACCTTTTAGTTTCAGAATTGGTTCCTATTGGAAAATGGTTTCCTTTATTGTTCCTTGGTTCTTAAGGCAAACAAAGTGGACACTCTTGCACTACCTTTCACAGAAAAGTTCCATTGCTAATCTAAGCACAACATAAGGAATTCCCAGCACAGAGTCAGTTCCCAAGAAACACTGAAGCAGTAGTTTAGCAAATTCAAATTTCTTGCAAATACGTCTATTTTAGATGATCCTCCCCCCTGAACCGAAATGGTCAACCAAATAAATACATTTTCCTTTTTCTGTGCCCACAAAAAAAGTGTCAATTAATCATTCACAGGGACCTGCATACTTCATCTAGGGTATCTCAATCTGAGCGCTGTCCACAATTGAGTATGCCAGTACTGGTACAGGTTAATGGTTGACATCTCTATCATCTCTCACTCTATGGATGTCCATGGCATGATAGTCCCAATAACTCTTGAGACTTGTTAAAAGTACTATAATTTTCCAAAATCAGTAGCATTATGCTTTATGTCCTTTGCTTTGGCACTTCTATCATTCAGTCCTGTAACTCCTGTTTATCAAATCCATTCAATATAGCCATTCTTCTTTCAATGAGGATGATAATGGTTATCCCATTTATTTATTATTTTCTTGATAAGTCCAATTTATTTGTTATTTATTTAAATTATTTTATGCACTTATCTATTTTGGAACTGATTTTTTTTGTGTTTTTGTTTTTGTTTTTTTTCTTTTCTCCTTCTGTATAGTTTCTTAATGGTTGGGTTATCTTTGCTGAATACGCAAGGCCCAGACAACCAATGCCGCCGCCTGAGAACAATATGACTCCTCCCTCATATGGCCGTTACTAAATCCTGGTTCTGCCGTCCATTTAATTATATTTGTCAGCAAGTGGAATTCATTGATCACATTTCACCATTCTTGGATTTGAGGTTGGGTGGTCTTCATTGACTGGGATTCTCAAAATGAGGTGGAAATTACCCTAATATGACAACCAAGCAAGACAGAGGTGGAAATAATATGTATTACAAAAATTGTTTGTCTTTAAGACAATTGTGTGCAACACTGTTTGCTTTTATAAACTTGTCCGAAACTTGGGCCGATATATTCTAGAATTTTTGAACTTGCGTAATGAATGATTCTGCTAGGGGGTCGTTTGTTTTTGTGTTTTTCTTTAAATAACTTAACAGCAATTGCTCTGTATTTTCAGTTTGTGTGAAGGGTCATTTTTAGGTTCATTCATAATGGTATTTGGAATTTAAATAAGGTTTACTTGCACATTTATCCTATGAAATTATAGTTTCATTTACTTCACTCCCTTTATTGTTTCAATTTACCTATTGTAAATATTCAAGTATAAATGCTTGCATTTGGACTATGAGTGACTGTTCAAAGTTTTGAACGTTCACTCACCATCTGCTCTGTATGCTAGGTATTTCCGCTTAAATTGACATGTACAAGATTAAAAATAAAGTCAAATTAGAAATCATTTAGCCATTTGATTACTATCACTCTCTTCATTTTCTTTCATCTGAAAATAGTATTTGTTAACTGTTTAAACGAACTTACAGTCCCAATTTCGTTAAAATTTTAAGGATGATACTTGAAAGAGACCTCAAAGGTAGGTAATTTTGATTATTGAATTGCATCGCCATGTTGCTAATTAAGATGAAGATGCCTATAATTGGTTTTTTTATTTTTTTTTATTTTAATGTGGAAGGTTCAAGTGTGGACGTGTAGAAAAACTGTGAACATCCTCATCCTAGTCACTGCATGGTGCATATGAACCGTTCATCTTTTAGGCTTTCTTCAAATATCATTCTTATAAAATTATAGCCAAATAAAAAATTATTAGGTCATGGAAATTGTGTTGATTAACAAATTCTGTCAAATAAAATTGAATGATGATGATAGGACAAGTATAATATTGCGACAAATACTTGAAATAATGAACATTGAATTAAATGGTTAAATGATTTTTGATTTATTTTTGATTTTTTAAAATTGATCTTTAAAATCAGACTTAAAAGAATATACGGCTACAATAGTCGAATTACAATATAGAATGTATCCACAAAAAATCCGTTATTTACATTTAAATGAGGGATCTTTATTAAAAGAGATCTGTTTATAATATAGTGTTTGTTGATTAGATATTTGATTTTTTTTTTATTCTTAGATTATCGATATGAAACATGTATTAAATCTAGACAAATTAACAATATTCTACATACAAGTTAGACTTCTCTTGTCTCTATACCTATATATTATTTGACACGTACTTGTGCTTTGTGCTAGACAAATGGTGGCTTGATGAAGATGAATTTAGCCATAAACAAGACAAATCCAGATTCTAATAGGTTGTCTGAGCATCAACAACACGTCTACACCACAGGAGAGGTGACTTATATGAACCAATACCAAGCACATAACTTTCAGACATATGGGCCAATGCCCATAGGGCTTCGCCTTCTCATCGAAGCAACCCAAGAAAATTTATTACACTGAAAGTCACCAAACAGTGGATATTTTAGAACTGAATGCATTGTCATCCCCTTGGGACAAACAAATCGTTTTTAGTTAGATGGAAATTAGTTGGGGGAGAATTAGAAGATGATAAACTTTTAGATGCGTCTTCGTTTCTCAGCAGCTGTACTTATAGCTACTAGCATTAATGGTCCTGTCAAATTTGGTGAGTCATTTATAGTAGGTTCTTGAATTGTTGCTTTCTTTTGAGGGTGAGTCTTGCATGAGGGGAATGAATATTCAAGTAGAGAATTTGAATTAAATATGAATCAATTCAAGAGCCACCAGTATATGGAATTGATTGGAGGGTTTGAGAAGATACTATTTTCAATGCTAGAAAGCCTAGAGTTAGAGTTGTGGTGGAGATGAAATTGCATTCCTTGAGAAAGGTGCATATGATAACGAACATCCTTTTCTGTCCTCAAAATGAGGATGGAATTGTTTCCATTTTGAACCAACAAAATGGGGAAGGAATTATATGCCTTTCGAGTTAATTCATATGTATCCACACAATTTTAAAAGAAATTTGGGAGTAATAGTTATATGTATATATTCAAAATTTTACTTTAAAATCTTGTATTTGATTACAAAAAAAGTCGTGAACACACAATACAATATGAAAGGATTTTGTGAAAGATTCTACATATTAAAAGTTTACCTTAATTAGAATCTTGTATCTAATTTCAAAATGGCACGTTATTGATCTCGTCAATTCGCAGTTGATACATACATGAACTTTTATTTGTTATTTTGTAGGGATATGGACCAAACGCTATATATCCAACAAGGAGCTAGGTCTTAATCCCTGTAGGCTCATGTGGTAATGTGGTGTCAAAGATATGACCCATCTATTTAATTGACAAAACCATTGGGTAAGAAAGGGATTTGAGTATGTGATCTTAAAGGGGTGGAAAAGATCTTTCAAATTTGGTTATTTTGGTAAAGAGGGCTTATTGGATAAGCATGCCCTCTCCTAACATCAACTCATTAAATCTAATCTAATCCAATCCATAATTGTTGCCTTGTTGGACACTCCACCATTACCTGTACACCAAATATATGGCTTGATGCAGGCCATATTGTTCCCTCATCCTCCTTTTTGTACTCTTGAGCACTTGCAAAGCAAATACTGTAAGTAGAAAAAATACGAATTATTAAATTGTAAGATTATTTTAATAGATGCCTTGCAATTTAATTACTTACTTTTTCATGCATATATATGTACATTTAATTTTTCATGCACATAAGAGAATTTTTATCACAGTATTTGGCAATTGAATTTTACAAGAATTTTTGTGTTTGTGGTATTATTTTTCAAAAAAAGAAAATTAATTAAGTCAGCCAACTTGAATATTATATTGATTAGCTCATAACTTAGACTACCCAGCAGGACCACCGCATCAAACTAAGTAGATTTCATATCAACCTAATTAAGTGGCACACTTTCGATTGAGAAAAGTGACACTCACCAATTATAGATGTCCAAAATATAACAAATTTAATTAATTCATTAATTGAAAAGCTTCCATTCCATGATGGAACCATCAAACAGTCATGGTGTGGCTATTATCATAAGCAATCTCTTCCATCCTTATATGGACTCTATATACACACGTAGTATCAAGAAAAGGCTTCTCTAGAGGAAATTAGAAACTTATATGTGATTCTACAAAAAAACGTAAGGGTCAAAGGGTAAACGAGTCCTCTTGGCTCTTGCCTTTTCATTATGTCTTATTAGATTCGTGGCACATGTTTCTGACATGCAAATGTAATTTTTTAATTATAAATTTTTTTAATTATTTAGTATTTATTTTTTAGCTAATTATTTTAAAAATTTTTGAAAATTTTATAACTTCCTACTTTCTCCTCCTAATAAGGTGGTGGAGTATTTTTTGTTTTTATTTCTTAATTTTTTTAATAGCTTAATTTTATAACTAGGATTATGATTTTATAATATTACTAGACTCTTGGCACATGCTCCACACATGTAAATGTAACTTTTTAATTATTTAGCATTATTTATTTTTTAAGTAATTATTTAAAAAAATTTTGAAAAATTTATAATTCCCGACAGTCTCCACCAAATAAGGTGGTGGAGTGTTTTTGTTTTTATTTTTTAATTTTTTTGATGGCTTAATTTATATTTGTGCCCTTAATTTTATTAAGTTAGTTTCATTTAACTCTTTAATCTAGTCAAAAATTATTTATAAAAATCATAATTTGGTGAAGTCTGTAACACTAAACTTTCTCCTGACTTTATAATATTACATATTACAGATTAAAGATAGCAAAAATAATGCACCGAGAATAAATTAATAATCCCTTTATGATTTTAATTAGTTTTCACTTCACACGTGGTTGCGTGGTCTACACCATCAGCACCAAATTAATTAAGTAATTGCAAATATTACGCTACATGCCATGTGATTGTGTAGAGTTCACTAAAGAATTTGGTGTCAATTTAATTATACACGATTTTTAATTGTTACAATGTTATCCCATGTATGTACAGTCCACCGTCCCCTGCTGCACTGCATCTATTAATATAGCCTATCAACCATGCGGGCCCGCCTCCACGTCAACTGTCTGTCAGACAAGGGCACCGTTGTAATAACCCCGCAAAACGGTGGGCCAATCTTTTCGCTGTTGAGATAAATCCAGATCTCCTACCTCCATTATAAAATCCCGCTCTCCCACCAAAACCAGGAGAGAAGAGGCAGAAACAAAGTCCACTATCCAACCCAATCTCCCATACCGAAAAGCATGAACCTTCGTCGACAATGGTGAAACGCCTCCGCCAATGGCACAAATTCTAATTAAGCTCAACTCCAAGCCCCTCATCTTTCACGCGATTCTCATCAGGTAGCTTGCTAGCTACGTACGTACATCATCGATCGATCATCATGAAGTTTTTGTTGTCTTGCTGCGGGGCCACGCTGTCCGCCACCCGCCGGGACGACCCGACCACATCCGAGCAGGTTCGGAGCGCCGAGGAGATGAGCTCGCTGGTGTCGCCGAGCCGCCAGCACCGGCGAAGGAAGCGCGGGAGCCCTGGAGCCTCCGGCTCCTCGTCGCCGACGTCGACCGAGTGGAGGCCTTCCCTCATCTCCATCTCCGAGGACACCGTCTTGATGGCGTCGAGGAAGGAGCATCGGACGGCTGGCGATGAGCGAGAGCGAGCCTTGAAGAGAAAGAGTGGTCCGGAGCGAGCCCGAGTTCGCGTCCGCAGCCACAGCGACGATTACGGGTGAGTATACAGTAAAACGACGACGTAGTCTTCAGTTATATAATTATATTTAGTAATTTGTTATTATTGTTTGTGAAATTGCTTTGGTTTTTGTTTTTTTAGGCGGAGTTCGCTTCCGGCTATTCCGGCGTTTTCTCCGACGCCGTTCATGTTTTGAGTTTTGACGGGAATGGGATGAGGTTGCATTATTAAATTTTAAGAGGACTGTATATACACACACTTGATCCAACCCAAAGTTGGGATCAAAGTGTGTATATAAAAGCCCGTTGTAATGTTCCATTGTAAATCAATCAAATATTCAATAGTGCAATTTAACATTTTCAGTATGGTATTGTTATGTTATTTCTCATTCCTCTTTCTCCTTTTTCCCGAATAAAGACAAAAAGAAAAAGAAAGAACAGGAGTGAGCTCACTTGTACTCTTACACTCATAAATAACTGTCATATCAGCCACACGAATGAAAAAGAAAGATAAAGAAATGAACAATTTTTGGGTCTAAAGAAATGAACAATTTTTGGGTCACTCCATCTTTTGAATTTTAATTTTGATAATTTTAATGTATAATCGGAACCGTTTACATTTTAGATTAGTTATCATAGATTAATTATGCAAAAAATCAATTCAATCGAAAATCATTTGGTTATATAATTGTTATTAATTAAATAGAAAAAATAAATAGTTTCAAATTAAAAAGTAATTTTTTGACCAAACCGTTAATTTTTTTATTTAATTAACAATAATTCTATAACTAAATGATTTTCGATTGAGTTGATTTTTTGCATAAATGATCTATAATATGTAATCTAAAATGTAAACTGTTCCGACTATGTGCCAACATTGCCGAAATTATAATTTCAAGGGGTGGAATGACCTTAA
>QANT01006813.1:0-15587 GCA_003254885.1 Purshia tridentata | reverse complement strand
CGAATTTATTACTTGTTGCGTGACGGTGGGAGTTTAGATTTAATTCCCAAACGATTTTTTCTAACAATTTAGCAATTTATTTATCTCATTTCATTTAATTATGCTTTGAATTTGTTATTAAAATTGGTTAAGCGATCGGGTATTGAATAGTTGGGTCCAATATGGAAATTATCTAAATAGGCAAGACTTGGGTCATACCACCTCTCCCCAAAATACTTGTTTGGCAATGCAAGTTTATATTTGAAACCGTTTATTTTTTAGATTACTATTAAAGATATTTTTGCAAAAAATCAATTTAAACCGAAATTATTTGATTATATAATTATTATCAAGGAAATGGAATAAATGAATGGTTTGATCAAAAAATTACTCTTTAAATACAAACTATCTAATTATTTTATTTATTCAATAATAGTTACAAAAATCATTTTTAATGGGTAATATAAAAAATAAATGATTTTGACTCAGAACTTATACAAGCATTGTGGGGTGGTATGACACGAGTGTTACCATTATATAAATGAACAATATTTGGGTCACCCCCTGGGGGTACCTCAAGGTTATCCTACTCCCTAAAATTATAATTTCGTCGATGTTAGTGCATTATTAGAATCATTCACATTTTAGATCACTTATTATAGATCATCTATGCAAAAAATCAATTTAATCGAAAATCGTTTGGTTATATAATTGTTATCAATTAAATAGAAAAAATTAACAATTTGGTCAAAAAATCACTCTTTAATCAGAAACCATTTATTTTTTCTAATTAATTGATAACAATTATATAACCAAATGATTTCCGATTGAGTTGATTTTTTGTATAGTTGATTTATAATAAGTAATTTAAAGTGTGAACAGTTTCAATCATACGTTGGCATTGTCGAAATTACAATTTAGAGAAATAGGGTGACCTTGAGATAACTCCAAAGATAAAATATTGTTCTATATCAACCACATTGTAACCAGCGTCCATGTCATTACCACTGTCGGCCTCGCCACTTTGGTCCACCTCATACTCCACGGATTGCCAGCTCAGCATCTCAGAACCATTGATCGGAGCAATCCAACGGCCAGCAACCGCGAATTTCAAACCATGGTTGGTGCTTTAACCTTAGCCCAGTATATATCTCACCACTCCCATTCTCAAGCTCGATTTGCTCAAATTTTTAATTTTGTTTATTTTCTGTTTGTTTCTTGGGAAAATTAGTATAGAAGCTATATACTAGGGCCGAGGCAGGATGATGGAAACCGGGGGAAAGTTCAAGAAAGGCGCGGGAGGGAGGAAAGCTGGTGGTCCAAAGAAAAAACCGGTGACCCGGTCCGTCAGAGCCGGTCTGCAGTTCCCGGTTGGACGAATCGGACGGTATTTGAAGAATGGCCGGTACGCTCAGCGGGTCGGAACCGGAGCTCCTGTTTACTTGGCTGCTGTCCTCGAGTACCTTGCTGCTGAGGTAATCTTAGCTTCATCTCTCTCTCTCTCTCTCTCTCTCTCTCTCTCTCTGTGATTGAGCTGATAAGTTGCTGGCTCGGAGGGTTTCTGCTTTTGATTATCAGTTGGGATCTGTTTGGTTGCTAAGAAACTAGAGAAAAAAGGAAACGCAAGTCATGGGTTTTCTAATTATAGGGCAAATCTACAGTCAGCTGAGCTTACTTTTACTGAACTCAGTTAGGTTTTGTGCGTTCGTACAAATAAATTGGCTTTTGATATATGATATGCAGCTGAGCTATTTTATTGGGTTTCAACTGAGATTCTAAACTCTGTACTATGATTATTGTATTGCATTCCCCTCAATTTGAAAAATCTGAGCTTTAATACGTGATAGCTGGTTGGGTCGCTTTGCTTTATGGAGTTCTGTTTTATTTTGTTATAAATTGCCTGCATTTTTCTTAGAGACAAAATGTGGTTCAAGTATATGTTTCATATAGCATGAACCATACTATGTACTGTGAGTTGGTGTTATCTGTGATGGGTGTGATTTGCTTAGGTTTTGGAACTGGCTGGAAATGCTGCAAGAGACAACAAAAAGAATCGCATTATCCCAAGGCACGTGCTGTTAGCCGTGAGGAATGATGAAGAACTCGGAAAGCTCCTTGCTGGTGTGACAATTGCTCATGGTGGTGTGCTTCCCAACATCAACCCTGTGCTTCTTCCAAAGAAGCCTGAAAAGGTGGCTGCAAAGGAGCCTAAGTCTCCAGCCAAAGCTACCAAGTCCCCTAAGAAGGCTTAACCTCTCTCTGTACTTTCAGTAGTGTCTGTGCAAGCAATGGATCTCTCTATGGAGTAGTTGTCTATGTATTTTATGTATTTTGTTTGTAGGGATGCTTCATGTGTCATCATGCCCTTAGGATTTAAGACCACTGTACTCTGTCTCCACATCCTTGTAGAACATGCTTTGTTTCAGATGAAATGAAATTTGCCAGACTTGTAATTTCACTTGTTGCTGCAGTTTGAGGTAATTTATGTAACTAGTGTTTCATTTAGGTTGTTGGTAGGTGTTGCACTTTTCGCTTAATCTTTCGACATTATATTCTTCATGATGCTCGAGTGTCTTGGAAAAAGAATGACTAAGAATGTGTATTGTAGAGACAAAATAAAGCAGTTTCATTTCATCTACTAGATCAGTGAGACCTGAGCCAGGATTGTCATTGAGACTTTATTGGGATAACCCATTAGGGTCAAAATCGTTCAAATATGGTGAGTTGCTCAACATTTGAAAGCTTATCAAACCATCAGATACATGAATCAGAATTATATAACAAATGTCATTGTTAGCTGTTGAAAGGAAGCACAATTCTTAAAACTAATTCACAATATATTAATGAATGTAGTAATATACATATATAATTCTTGTTCCAATTTCATAATGGAAAGATTAACCATTGATAACAAGTCGTGAGTGTTAACCACATTTAATAATGGTAAACTGTGTCACTGCCTTAATCTCTTGGGTTACTATTGGGCTCTTACTAATTGTTTTCAATTAACCTCAATTTATTCAACTTTGAGGTTGTTCCTTGTCTTAACCGAAAAGCTTTCATTCATTGGTCCAGCCTATGTGATGCTGATAAGAACCTTTAAAAAACAAAAATGTGTTAGTCTCATTGCTTTGATTTATACAAATCATATGGCTATTTATCTGGCACATTGTAGACTTTTCTCATAAATGGAGGGTTGAATGGTTTAGGCAACTGAAAGGTTGCACTACCACTGCAGCAATTCAACTTGTTTTCCATGCTATCCAGACTCATCCACTCACTCAAAATTTTAACCCAAAAACCTTCATCTACCA
This sequence comes from Purshia tridentata, assembly GCA_003254885.1. NCBI lineage: Eukaryota > Viridiplantae > Streptophyta > Magnoliopsida > Rosales > Rosaceae > Purshia > Purshia tridentata. The sequence continues at coordinate 12,294 of QANT01006813.1, read as the reverse complement.
GATACTGCTTCATTCATTTGGTTACTATAGTTATCAATTGATTCCGGAGAAAATTGTTGTCACATGATAAAAGAAAAACCAAAAAGCATTAAAATGAGAAAATTCCCAACAAAAAAAAAAATTCAATCTTTCACGATTTTTTCCCCCAAAACCAAATGCAATCCTCATCTCGAACGAACTCAAATTAGAACCCAATTACATAAAACCATGTACACTTATTCCTATTATTTTTTGTTAAAATTATTGCATGCATCTTATTAAAAAAACCAAACACCATCGAGAAACAGAACCTATTTCATTGATCTATGTATCAAGGCACATTTTGGACAATCCAGAAAACTCTGGATCAGCCAAACTTGCAAATCCAATCATTAACAAAAGATTTAAAGAAAAAAAGGAAGAACAATCAAAATCATATCAACAACTGGTAAACTTGGTGACGGCCTTGGTGCCCTCGGAGACGGCGTGCTTGGCGAGCTCACCGGGCAGGACCAACCTGACCGCGGTCTGAATCTCCCTGGACGTAATGGTGGGCTTCTTGTTGTAGCGAGCCAAACGCGAGGCCTCCTGCGCGAGCTTCTCGAAGATGTCGTTGATGAAGCTGTTCATGATGCCCATGGCCTTGCTCGAGATCCCGATGTCTGGGTGCACCTGCTTCAGCACCTTGAAGATGTAGATCTTGTACGTCTCCGTGCTCTTCTTCACCTTCTTCTTCTTCTTCTCCACGCCTCCTCCGCCTTCCTTCGGGATCTTCTTCTCCGCCTTCGGCTTCTTCTCCGCCCCCGCAGGCGCTTTCTCCGCTACCGGCTTCTTCTCGGCCTTCGTGGGAGCCATTGATTTTATGATTTGGTGAGCCGAAACCCAAACGATACGAATCCAAGCGACTACCGCGCAGAGAGTGTATTCAGGAATTTCGGTGGGGGAAGAGAAAAAGAGCGCGAGTCTTTATATACTGTGATCGGGTGGGTTCTCATTGGGCGCTTGGGGTTTAACGAGAATCGCTGACGTGGATCCTTTCTTATCAGTTGGATTGATCTCGATGTGCTTTGCGGTTGGATCGCTTCAGTCGTAGTCTTACGGATTCGACTGGGGCAAAGCGAGGTTGATTTCGGCACGGTCTCATCTCAACCGCCCGATTGCGTAAAGGCCGTATTGACTTGGCCACTCTCTTCACCGTAGGATTTCAGATTTTCCATGTATGAAAAACAAAAAACCTATAGCAAATAAATAGGTGGACAGTGACTGGACCCATTTTAGTAACAAAATGCCAATTAATGTCTACATACTGTTTTATGAATTATGAAACCAATTTCAGCTCTTAAACTATACTTCTAATTTAGGGTCTCTAATTTATGGTTAAAAAATGCTTTTAACAAATTTTATTTACTTTATTTTTCATAAATAAATAGTTCTCATTTCCTTGTTCATATTTTCTCACGGTCATATTTATTTTTTCTTTTAAAAATATTATAAACAACAACTGTAAGATTAGATTTGAAATGATTAACAGATAATTTAAAAGAAACAAAGGAGAATATAACCATTACATTAGTTGTAAGATTCATAACCCCTATAACTTTGGCTCTTTTAAAGAAGCCGAAATTTGTTCATGCACTCTTTTCGATCTATTTCATTTTTTGTTTTTATTTTCTGATATTATCCTCATTCCTCGCTCATCTTCATCCATCACGATTCACGACTCACGAGCATCAACAGCTCGTTAGCTCATTCATCATTCCTCTGCTCTGATTCATGATTTGGTAAATCAATGGACACCGACCGTAGGAAAAAATTTCTGGCCATTTCTGAGAAAATGGTCACCAACTGCCATCAAATTGTAACTTTTTGCTTTGGCATCCAAATTTTAATTAACGATATAGTCTACAACTTACATGCTATTGTATAGAGTTGGGTGCATCCATGATATCATGTCGAACAAAGTAACCACAAGCCCCAACTTTATTTTCTGTTTCTGTGTAACTCATCAATCAAGAAACAGAGCTCTATCGATGGAACCTCAAGTAATAAATTAGAAACGTCATCACAAGCTTATCCAAAATATAATACAGCATTTTGGAACCAGAATCTGAGAATCACACTTCTATGAAACTCGATCAGAATCTATTTTCAAGGTAAATATTTTTGCATAAAAGACCATGGCAGACTGACTCATCATGTGCTTACTATTATTACTCACCAACACTCAGAAGAACACTACGGGATTCGAACTGTAACCATGACTCGTTGAGAGAACAAATGTTCAACCAACCCATTAAGAGAGCAATACTAAAAAGCTCTGTCTGAATGGGAATCAGGAATTCTCAACCATTATAAAACAGGAAAGGAGGAGTCAATGTCAAATCACAGTAGCCATATCTGACTATGCTTTATACCAGCCAGCTTACAGGCAAAACAAAAATTTACAACTGAGTAAAATAAACGACTGATGCAAAAATTTAGTCCATTGATAAACTAACAAGAATTAACTATAACAGAATTTTCGTCTCACAATACATTCATTCTTCCTCTTCTGTATTGTCCAACGTATTGGAAATTCAAACGAAAACAAAAGAAAACAGCATATTAATACCATGTAACATGACAAGGAACCTTGATCTCTAACTCCAAGTAACCAAAGCAATGAGAAGCTCAATGCAGCTCCATCTTATGCAAACCAAAGCCTTTCATCTCAACTAAATCCTGTAAGAGAAAAGATGATAATGGAAAACATGCAATGAGTATTAACTTATTGCAAATGGCATGACCAGCATGATACTAAAGGAAAAAGCACATGCTACCATAATTTTAATTAGGTTTATATATATAGACAGTGTTTAAATACAGCTAAATATGAAATAGTTTGCATAAAGGTAATGACATAATTCTAGAATCCTAAGCAAATTCCTCTGAACCCACCTTATTTCTGAGCTTTGAACCACAACTTACCATGAACATGAGTGGAACATGCAGAAGCAGGTAATTGGAGAAGGTAATTATAAGGTACCACATGCAAAGTTTTCATAGAAGTATATAATGCTTGGTGAAGGAATCAGAATTCAGAAGGATCATGCAAAATTTATTAAAGATAAACACAGCTCAACTACGACAATTAGCTTTTTTCACATTTGATACCCTGAAACACTTCAAGTCATAACGAGGGGTATAGAACCCAACTTGAAGCAAGACTGGTTCAACAAGTATATGGATCAAGGATGGCTGCAGGATATTGTGCTATGTTGACGAGCAAGTAGTGCAGAATCATTCTCTAGGACCTTGTGCTATGTAGATGGGATATTGTTGAGACTACCAAAAATGTGAACAGTTGATGGTAAGAGAGAGTAATTGCAGGATCATTCTCGAGTTCTTTGAGAGAGGCCGGCCTAACTCATAGCCATATTGTATTGGAAAATTCACGATAGCAGGTCTAAACATCTAACACGTTACTTGGTCATACTTATCTTGCTCAGCCTCTCTTAAGATTATATGAAAACATCTAGAACAACCTTATGGATAACTTTGTTCATAAAAGTTTTAATCATTATCACTAGAGTCGTCCATCAGCAAGAAAATTCACAAATGGCCATATTCTAATACCATCAACTACTGTCTCTTAATTACAGAAATGTGATCTATTTTAGAGGTTTCAACTTTATTTAGTACAATTACAATAGACTTTAAAGCAGAAATAAATCCAACTTATTATTAATTCTAACTACAAAATAGATGCGTCCTTCCATCTGTTCCATCTTTCAAAAACACACTTGGTATGAAGTTTTTAGATGAAGGGTTATCTTCACTGCAAACCCGAACATGAGAAATTACCTAAACAGGCTACAATTATTAAGCTAATGAGCACAAAAGTGCTATTGAAGTGGCGATCTGTCACTAAATATAAGTTCCAAACACAAATAAAAAAATAAAAAAAAGCATTATGGCATTTCTAAAACTCACAACTACATTGAAAACCCAAAACAGTTCAACAGTAACAAACGCGAAGCGAAAGAGACAAGCACATCAAACGAAAATATGGAAAGAAAAAAGACGGTAATTCATATAAACCTTGCAGAACCCGCGTTTATATTCCGATGAAGAATCCGACCCTGACCCGAATCCCCACCATCAATCAATTCCCTGAGCCCCAAATTCCCAACCTTCTCTTTATCCTCCTCCTCTTCCTTGGCCTCAGCAACACGAACATCACCACCACCACGCACCTTACCAATCAGTCTTTCAAAGTAATTGCCATATATATACTCTGGCGTGTACCCATTTTCTTCGTCAAAGAGCATGATATGGCCGTGCCACTCCCATACCCGATAGTCCGAACCCGTTTCCTCGTGAAACCCGATACATACGTGATGCTCACCGATCGTCACGGCCTGACCGGAATTGGGTTTGAGGGAATCGGTCTTGCCACTGAGAATGACCCGGATGATGTCCTTCTCGAGCTTGGATTCTTCTTTGGCGAGTTGGGTTTTGTTCTCGTCATCGTCGTCGTCATCGCCGGAGAGATTGGCGGCGTCGAAGAGAAGGTCTTCGAGGGTTTGAGAGAGGAAGGAGTTGTTATTTTGGGGTCGGATTTGGAGCCTGCCCATTAGGGTTTGGAGCAGCAGGTTGTCGAAGTTGGTGGTGTTGGTGAAGGAGCTCATGGCGTTTGGCTTGGCTTGGTATGGTATGCCTTTGGCCCTTTGGGTTCAAACTGGTATAGGGTTTTAGGACATCGGCTGGAAGGTTTTGGGTTTTGGGGATTGAAGGAAAAGAGTGGCTTGGTGACTGACTGACTAACTGGTGAGGGTTTATGGCTTTTATGCTTTTAGATTTTTGGGTGGAATATTTTGATTTTGGTGGCTTAATGAAAATTGTGGATGGGTGTTAATATTTTTCCAGGTGTGCAGGTCAGATAGAGCCACTTGGAACTAGGTGATAAGTACACTACGGTCTTGAGCTGGACGTTTACAATATTGAACATAGTTAGTTGGGCAATTTGATATATTATAGTGAGAGTCTTGCATAGTCGATAGTCAATAGGGTATCATTTCACAACAAGGTGTAATCTATAACTCATGGGCGCACCTTATTGTGAGAGAATATCTCATGAAAGACTATAGTCATATTGTAACATGTAATATTAGAAATGTTGAATATTATATTCAATATATTCAAAAGGTGAACCTTTACAAGTATATTTATACAGTAAGAAAGTATTTTGATCCTAAGACTAAGCCTAAACATATGTGATCTGCATAATCTTTACAAAGAAGGAAATAACAGGAAATGAGAAAGACTCCATGTAATTGCTGAATTAGTGCTAGTTGACTTTCTTTGTTTCAACATGTAAGGCTCAATAAATATGACGCTTTTCTTTCCTTTGCTCTAGACCATATGAACAGAGAAGAGAGAGAGAGGTCCGAAAGGGAGAAAGGAAAAGAGAGAAGAGAGGACGGACACTAGCCGGTGAGGATGGTGGGCAGCCGGCAGAGTGGTTGCATCGGAGGGAGAGAGGGAGGAGGAGAGGGTGGGTAATTTTTATTTTTTTTCATAATTAAGAACAAAAATTAAAAGATTAAAGAGAAAAAATTAAGAAAAGAATAAAAAAAGCAATCGAGGCTTCATTTAGAAACTCTATAAAATTAGATAGCAAATTAGGCCCAAGCCTTCCTCAAAAGTTTTACTTTTTTGTCGTCCATTTCCTCAAAGTTTGTTATCATCAAAGTTTCATTTGCTCATGCATAAGTATGGGTAGTGCCCATATTTCCTTTTGTACAATTTATACAATGTTATCTTTTCTTAATCTTGTAGGTATGCAATTTTGTGTTGGATTGCAGGTTACATTGGTGAGTTTGAGTTTGTGGATGATCACAGACCGAAAAGTTGTGGTTGAATCCTGGATTGCTAGATTGCTTCCATCAAGAAAGGTTGGCAATTGCAATGGAGGAGTGCTATACATCTATATATATAATTATTCTCTAAGATGGTAACTTTTTTTATAACAGTCAAATACTATAACAAGCGCTCAGCGTTATTTCCACCTCTCTGTTTTTAAAGATACATAGTATATCTTCACCTCATACTCTAAGGTATAGAATAAGATTTGTGAAGGCTGTATATTAAATTGTAACTCTTGGATTTCCAAAATTAAAACCTAACGTAACACCAACATCAATACCAAGCGTTCGAGAAAGAAACAATATACTACGACGCGCTCAGCAATGGCTACCAAAAAAATTTCTCTATACATATAAGAAAAAAAATTCCACTCACTTAAAAAGAGTTTGCTTTAAAATGCTTTTGCTACCAAATTGTTGTGGAAAAAAAGAATCATGGTTAAAGTGATATTATCATCATACTGATGCGCATGACAAGAATCGTTAGTTACTTTGGAGCTGATTATTTCATTATAATACTCATAAAACTTGAAATCGGGAACAATGATACATTCACCTTACAAACTGTCCACAAGAATTGCTTCATTACACCGACACGTGATAAAAAATACATTTTTTCTCCCAAAAACCGAAAAATGACAGGCACAACACGAATCAACAAACTTGTTTCAAATCCAAGATAGGGTCATGCAATAAATGGGACAAATCCATACATACATCAACCCAAGACTGGTTTTTTTCTTTTCCTCTCCTTTTCAATATTCATTACTGTATAGAAGGTTTAATACTTGTCATATGACCATAGGAAACAATCCATCCAGAAGTCGTAATATATAAGCAGCACACATTGTGAAACCGCAATGTAGGCATAAACAACAAAATAATAGTTATTTTCATTACAGCGAATCGGAATATTATATATTTATATAACTGTCTTCCCTATATAAGATGATAGCACCACGATTCATCGTCACTTGAACGAGCAACTACCGCCTGAGGCTCTCCACTATGTAGTCCGCATAAAGATTCCTATGGCATTTGAACAAAGATTAATTCGGAGTAAGACCATATTCTATTGCGTGTAACCAAACAAGGCAAGTAATATTAGTCTAGACAAACCCCAAATGTAAACTGAATCCAGAAATGAGTGACATGCAATGGAGTCAAATCTCCAATAAGCTGATTTTTAAATTTTTAAACTTTGGTTGATGTCAAAAGAAATTTATGCCAAGGAATGCAATTCAAATAAATTTTCTTAGAGAACCAGATTGATTCACTACTTTTATTCTACAATCTGCATTCTCATAAAACTATTGATAGTTTAGTTTTCAGACAAAGAGCTGTAATACCAAAAATAGCAATCATATGGTGTGTGTGTGGGTCAGAGAGCATCAACACTCACATGGAATGCTGGATTGCATCATAGGAAGTAGATGCGGGGAGAAAGTCATCAACTGCAACTTCCTTGTTCTCATTTTTCTTGTCTAAATTTTTCTGTCAAGGAAAAAATCTTTGAAGAAAAAACCACTTTTATAAATTTTTCTCATTTGAAGAAAGAAGACAGTATATCCCATTAAATTATGCTTGCTAGAAACTAGTTTTAAAAGGGATACAGTCTTCAAAGAAACGCCGGATCTCAGCCAAACGGTGTGGTGGAAGCTCCTTGATGTCATTAATGTGTCGGTATTCAGGATCATCAGCACAAACAGCAATTATCTTGTCATCTTTCTCACCCTGTTTTCATGAAAAATTAGAACTTTGTGATAAACTAAAAGAGCAGAATCATTTCGGTTAATATATACCTGATCAATCATAGGCATCAGACCAATAGCTTTAGCCCGAAGAAAGCATCCAGGAATAACTGGCTCCTGTCAGTTTTTGAAGAGTCAAAACAAATCAGAGTGAGGTTCTACATACAAGCATCTGTTTGAAAACTTCAGAAGCGGAAAGCAGGTGAAAGGTCTACCGCTCTAAAGCCAGTAACTACCATCATGCAAAATACATTATAGCTTTATAAAATTAACATTTTCTTTTGATAACAGTGAATACTCCTTTTTTCGAATGTAAAACAAGATTTATAATAGTTGTGATTTGTGAATACAATTCCACCAGTGATGGCCAGTTGATTTCAATCTATGTACAATGTACATGTATTGGAGGGAATATGAGGAAGTGATAGTAGGTGCCCAAATGGTTGAAGGTCGCATTCAGGTTTGCATGCTATAGACCATGTCTCATTGTGTGATTCATAAACAAAAATGCCAAAATGGCATTTCCAACGGAAATAAACCTGAAAAATACCTGCATAATAATCAAGACATCCAAGGGGTCATTGTCCTCACAAAGAGTACGGGGGATGAAGCCATAGTTGTGGGGATAGACAACAGATGAGTACAGTATACGGTCAACCTGCAAATACAAGCACTAGTTAGCAATCATACTTAACACTAAAGGTAGTAGCAGGAAGATTAGCTTGGCACAGATAATTACCTTGATGAGTCCAGTTTTTTTGTCAAGTTCATATTTCACTTTGCTTCCTTTTGGTATCTCAATAACCTGCATGAATTAGTCATGTTTCCACAAGAACAATGGTCAGTAGTATGCCAAACATATCGCAATTCGCAGTTGATTATTACATTGGATGTCCAGCATTCTTTTGAAAGGTAATAGCTACTTGACGTAACTGTTAGGATTGTAATATAAAAACTGAGTATTTAGAGAAATTCCAGTTAACAATAATATTACAGAATAATATCTTCTGGAACAGATTACTTGATTCTGGAAAATTGGTCAATCTTATCCTAAGTTACTTATTTCAGTACAATATACACAAATTTCATCAGTATAATTTAAGCATTGAAAATGAAAAATTTGAGAGAGCACAGCAGAAAATAAATGATACAAAAATCCAAAATTTTAACGGATCAATGATTATTATGGTTCAATATACTTACACAGTTGAAAATTTTTGGAGCTCCAGGACCTGCATTGAAATGACAAAACGGTTACACATATGTTACGATAACAATTAAAAAACATGGCATGACTAAGATGGCTAGCAAAGATATTTCTTACCTATTTCAAGATCATGCCAAGGGTGTGCAGCTATGGACCTCCTGGTCATGGATGAGAGTATTCTCTCATTAAGGGGTGGATGAGAGGAATAATGGGAATCTGAAACTTTTTGGGGAGTCTCAGCAACTATTTGAGTAGCCTCGATGGGGGGAGCCATAACTATATGATAGACCACGTGAAGAGTCATCAAAAGCAGAACTATATTTAGCAATTCTACGAGCTATTTAAGCAAGCAAAAGATTATGAGATGCTTTTCTTAGACAATGGTTTCATGGATTATGTCTCACAGATTCCCAAAATTAAAATCTAGTGTAAGTGACCCCCAAAGAAGGAGAAATCTGAAGACTGTAGCACAAGCTATATAAGTAAAAGAATGACATGCTAGATGAGCTTTAATTAACAAGCATAAATAGGCCAAACACATAGCATTGAAGATCATTGAGTAGGATAAACACTGATGAAGGAACATTTAAAACCTTTTAACCTTGTACATATGATATACATATATATATATAGCAACAGTTCCACTTTTCCAGAATTCACTTAAAATTAAAACCGTGTTTAAACGACTTAAGCTGCCAGATCCAAATGACTCTAGGAGGTGGATGTCTCCGAAAAAATAAACAAAGGCTTAAAGGAGCATAATTACATCGACAAATGCCAATGAGTCCATATTTTGTAAAAGCCTTTTTCACTTCCGGAGGCTAAAATTTAATAAATATCAAAATAGCATCGTAAAATTGGCCGTCAAAACGTCTTTTTTTTTTGGCCGGGTCAAAACGTCTTTTGAAACGCTTCCAGCTTAGCGTTTATTCACAACTAAACTCTGAGCAAATGAAACGGCACGGAAACCTATTTAATCTAAATATTCAGCAAAAACCTCCTACAGATCTGTCAAACTACAAATCTAGCTTACTGAAAAAAGTACGAAAATAGCAAGTAATCCGCAAAACAGTCTCCATGAACAATCATAGAGCCATTACAGCAAACGCTGCTAGCTATCAACAGCTAGAAAGAGTGAATCTGAGTGATCTCATATATCAACCTAAATTCGACACCACCATTTCCAATGGCGAAAAATTGGAGACAAACAAGAGCGTGCACAGCAAACGCACACGAGTACGTGCAACACGAACTGGATACAAAGAAAACAAGGTCAGATCTATAAACACAACAAAACGACACCAAAATCAGAATCAACAAAATGCACAGTACATTCAACCAAACGACGACATAGGACTCGGAAAAGCAAGTCATTAACGTACCGGTAGAGGATCGGAGCTAGCAAGCCCTCGCTGAAGAAATTTGGAGATGAAGACGAAGAGCACAGATCTCAGAGAGAGCGAGAGAAAACACAGAGTGAATGGGCGCTCAAGTAGAGGAAAGCAAGCAAGTGTGCGTGTTCCCGCTCTATTGCTTCTTTCCCATTTAAAGGACAAAAAGGAGAAAAGAAAATAAAGAGAGAAATTCCCAAATTTTGGTGCTATGGAATCCGGATATTCTGGCCAACCGAATATAACGTGTCGCCAGCTGTGACCGATCCGGGACGTGTCGGGTTCTGAGTGGATGGCTTCGGAGCCCCACCATGGGACAGAGACGGAGTTCCTAACGGTCGTGAGGGCCATTCCACCACTCTTTTTGGGTTCGCTGCGATATCGTGAATCGGACGGTGAGGGGTCTTCATTAAAACTATTCGTGCCGGGAAAATGCTTTTTAAGTGGGAAGGGGGCGGAATGGTGTAACTGACGGACCACAAAAATTCCATGAGCCTTTCAAACCACATCCAATGATACCCTGCCATGTCAGCAGACAGCCATCTGAGTAGGTTGTGATTGGTTGGATTGTTGTGAAAGTGTGGTGGTGAGTGTAGCAGTGGGAATAAAATTTTTGGAATCAAGATCATCTATTTATTTGCCTACCGGTCTCTCTATCATATTTTTAATATTAGTCAATATTAGTCATGTTTCACTACACTTCTTCTTTTTTCTTTATCTCTCTACTCTTTATTTAATTATCAAAATTAATGCATAGTATAAATATAGATAGGCAAATCAGTAAAGGATCTACTTTTCTAGTAAAACAATCACACCATCGTGTAAAATTACTAATTTATTTATAAATATGGATTATTAAATTTATTCTCCCATTCTTCTATATATTTGGATTTGAATCCACTACTCTTTTGTAATTAAAAAAAAGATATATTTTTAAAATATAAATTTATGTTTTTAATACTATTTAGAAATATGGGTGAGATACAAAATTTGGGTGGATTTGTGGAAGAGGTGTCGTTCTTTTGTACTTAAAAAATATATATATTTTAAAAATATATATATTTTAAAAATATAAATTTATGTTTTTAATACTATTTAGAAATATGGGTGAGGTACAAAATTTGGGTGGATTTGTGGAAGAGGTGTCGTAGAAGCAACCTCAGCCAATGAGGCAGTATCGGTTTGTTTATCTTGGGCATGTGATGCGCGTAAGAGGTGAGTGGGAATGCCTATCCATTACTCTTCTTCTTTGTTTGACTTTGATTTTATTACAAAACCTACCAGTCTTGTGGATTATTAGTAAAAGTTGAATTAAAATCTTATCCTAAGTCCTAAGATTTGATTTGCATACTTTATTACTGGACTGCGGAACAGTCAGACGGCATTAGTATTTGGTCTCTTCGGCAGAACGCGGTGTTTGAATTTGGTCATTTTTTATTGACGTCCTGGCAAAGGCAAAAGGTTGAAGCGTTGATTTATGGAAGATTAAAGGTGACTGTGTCAATCTTGAGGACTTTTTCATGGCCACCCACTACTACGTACCATTAATTTGTTAAATTAAGGATAATCTATTTTTCTTCCATTTGGCGTCTCACTTGCATGAATGACAATTACTTTTCATGCATGAATGACAATTACTTTTCATGCATGAATTACAAGTTGATAACTTATCAATTAAAAAATTGAGTCATTTAATTACTTACTTTATAAGAATGAAGTAAATAAACACGGCGGATGTGGGGCACAGGCACTTCAGGGGGTGTATTTAATTAGGATTTTAAATAATTTTGGTGGAATTTAAATGTCAAATGGTATTTAATTAAGACTTTTAAAGAGTCTATGAAAATCTAGTGTTATTCAATTAAGACTTTTAAAGAGTCTTAAAAAGTCTAATGATATTCAATCACGACTTTTAAAAAGTCTATAAAAGTTATATAGTATTCAAAAAGTCATTAAGTTATAAAGAATTCATTAAATGATAAACTTTCATGGACTTTGGAATGTAAACTATGTTATATCAAAGTCAATAATTCTATAGCCTTTCTCCTGCAGACTTCAAA
>QANT01006810.1:0-15041 GCA_003254885.1 Purshia tridentata | reverse complement strand
TACATTTGAGATATCTTGATTTATCTGACAATTATAAGTTGGAGGAATTACCTGATGCTATTTGTAATTTATACAATTTGCAAACCCTGCGAATTAGTGGTTGCACGAATTTGGAGAAAGCTCCCGAGGGTATGGAAAGGCTAATTAACTTAAGGCATCTTCATGTTATGCGCTCTAGGGGCCTAAAATTAAAGGGGATCGGGAGATTAACAAGTCTGCGAACGGTAGATGAGTTTCATGTGTGTGCGGATAATGAAGGAGGATTGAAGTTAGAAGATTTGAAAAACTTGGATCACCTTCAAGGGCGTCTTCAGATTACACACATAGGGTGTACGGAAGATGCGAGTAAGGCTGAGAAAGCACAATTGGTGAATAAGAAAGACCTCCTTCATTTGGAACTCAATTTCGGATGTTACTGCAATCGTAGTGAAGAGCATAAAAACGATGGAGAAATACTGAATGCCTTACAACCACATCCAGCTTTGGAATCTTTAGAGATCGACTGTTATAAGGCTCACACGTGTCCCAGTTGGTTGATGTCTTTACAAAACTTGAGAAAGCTTTCTTTGTATATTCCAGATTGCACGTTTTTGCCTGCTTTGGGGAAATTGTCATCCCTGGAATCTCTGGAAATTTGGAGCTGTGAAAAGATTCGAAAGATAGGAATGGAGTTTTTGGGAATAATAGACAACACGCATACATCACCATTAGAATTAAAATCATCAGAGTCACATATTTTGTTCCCCAAATTGAAACAACTCGAATTCAACTGCATGGATGATTGGGAAGAGTGGGAAGGAGTGGAAGGATGGAGGGAAGATCAGATTACAATAATGCCCTCCCTCTCTTACCTGGAATTTTATAAATGTAGAAAGCTAGAAACACTGCCCAACTTCCTGCGGAAGACACCACTACAGGAATTGCACATCAACTTCTCTCCAATTCTTGAAGAATTTTGCAAAAAAGGAGGTAAGGAGTGGGACAAGATTTCTCACACCACAAATATCATAATTGAAGAGGAGACTGTACAGAAAGATGGAGTTTGGATCCAGGAGAAGGTGGATGATCCAGAAACACAGACGCAAGACAGATGAATTCAGATTACAATAATGCCCTCCCTCTCTTACCTGCAATTTAATGAATGTAAAAAGCTAGAAACACTGCCCAGCTTCCTGCGGAAGACACCACTACAGGAATTGCACATCAAGTTGTCTCCAATTCTTGAAGAATTTTGCAAAAAAGGAGGTAAGGAGTGGGACAAGATTTCTCACACCACAAAGATCAAAGTGAATTGGGAGACTGTACAGAAAGATGGAAATTGGATCCAGGAGGAGGATGAGGAGGAGGAGGAGGAAGAGCAGGAGGAGGAGGAGGAGGATGATCCAGAAACACAGACGCAAGACAGATGAATCCTCATCAGAGCTTTGCATCTTGGGTGAGTGAGGAGCTCTTGCAATCTCCAACCATTATCATCCAGCTCTACTCTTCTTGTAAGTAAACTCTTATTTATTTATCTAATGGTATCATTTCATTTTACCAATTCAAAGAAGCAATGTCACAAGTATCCTTAGTCAGAGTTAATTACATCATTTCTATCTCTAATTTTGTATCACATACATACTTACTCTCTTATTCCTTTTGTTAGAGGAATGAAGTAATTAAATTTCTGAAATTTGGAATTACCTTTATTTTGAGCTTGTTTCCCTTATACATATCTCAGGGTACTGCTTGCTGCTTGCAGGGTCAAACATGTTACTGGTTGCTTATGATATTGTGCTTCTTCTGATGCCACCCTATAAAGTGCACCTGTCTTTACATTTCCATCTTGGTTACTTCTAGACACGGGTGATTGCAGAGGTTTAACATGTAACAATTTACTAATCACTCATCCATGCATCCACACTTCACTTTTTTGGAATTCAGAAAGGAGCTTTATTGGTCGTGCGCAATTCATTTTCGTTTTTAAGTCTGTGGAGCTATAAGTAATTTAAGTTGCTCATACGAGATAATAATATGCAGGAAATTAATGCTAACTTATGGTCACGAAAAATGCAGAAAAGATTGCAAGCACCCTTCTGTGTACAAAATTGGGAGGTCAGTCCTCAAAGTTGTGATGCTGCTGGGCTCACCCCTTGTTGGAATGCATAACTTTTCTGGAAATTTATTTCCTCAAAGTAATTTGTTGGACAAGAGAGAAGAATGCATGAAGAAAAAGAGAAGGCCAAGCCAGCAATCAATAATCTTAGTTGGTTTTCCTCATCATCTTCTCTCTTGCTAGTACGTATTTGGAAATGCTTGGGTGGCTATCTATCGATCTGTGTGGGTGAGGATTTTGATCGACGAGTTGGGCAGGGAATTCTGAACCCTGCCACAACCATCTGGTTTTAGTTTGGTAGTTCTTTCCTGCTGTTGTTTGTTTTTTATAGTCTTTTGGTTTTGGCAATGGGCCGGGTGCCATCCCCCCATAGCCTCCTTTGTAATTCTATTGTGACAAAATGTATTAGTCATCAAATTTTAATTCTTTATTTGATTTCATCTATTTCCAAGACTTGGCTTACCCACTTGGTCCAACCCTTGAAGATCTTCAATGTATATATTTTGAGAAATTTAAACATTAACCCTGGTGTTGGGTCTGGTCTCTGGTTCATTTGTTTCTTTTGCAGCTACAATATATTCTACAACATTGCTAGCAGTTCCATCTTGAATTTGAAGTAGTAGTCAAAGATATAACATTGCTAGCAGTTCTATCTCGAAATTTGTCCATCTAGCAGTTCTACTTGGGAGTAAATTTGCCAAAGATATAACAAATTTGAAGAAGCAATGTTGCTAGCAGTGTTGTACAAATTAGAACTGCTAGCAATCTCGAATCAAAGATATAGTCAACAATGTGAAGTCCATGCCAAACACTCGAATTAAGTTTGTCTTGTAATTCATAATTTCATATTATTTACTCCTAAATACTCTCTGTGCTAAATTTTTCTAGTTCTGTGTGTGGGGGGAATTCATCATATACTTTCACGTACTTGTCTTAATCGCTACTCTCAATCTTGGCATGATTTTACTATGAAGCAATGTCTAGGAAGCAATCGCTACTCTGTGCATTGTACCTTTTTAGCTTCCTGTTTTTCAATTTAACTTTCCATTTTACTTTCAATTATAGCTCACAGGCTTTGAGCTAACTTTCTTAAAAAAACAAAAAAAGTCATTTTCTAACGTCAAAGAATGACAATAGATCAAGAAATCCAGGACATTATTTATTGTAACTATTTGACAAAAAAATCTAGAACTTGAACAATTGGCTTGGTTTTAATCATCTATGAACTGGTAGACCAGCCAGATGTGATACTGGTCTTATTTGGCCAGCACCAAAGTTAATGAATACTGATGGGCCCTCTAGA
This sequence comes from Purshia tridentata, assembly GCA_003254885.1. Classification (NCBI taxonomy): domain Eukaryota; kingdom Viridiplantae; phylum Streptophyta; class Magnoliopsida; order Rosales; family Rosaceae; genus Purshia; species Purshia tridentata. The sequence goes on along the minus strand of QANT01006810.1, from coordinate 11,643 downwards.
CTAGATTCAGCCTCCAACTGTTCCAAAAAGTATCTAGGGTTGCAAAGATATACTATAGTCATCAATTTCCAAGCTGGAGATTGGATAGACAAATTAGCATAAACTTTTTTCATATGAAATTAATTGAGAAAGAAGAAAAAGAAAAAGTAAAAAGTAAGTGATATATTTTTCAAATTAGCACAATCACATAAGTTTTCAAAATGTCAAAAGAAAGAAGAAAAAGTAAAAGAAAAAGTAAAAAGAAAGAAGAAACAAAAAAAGTAAAAATAAAAAACAAATTAGCATAATCACCAAAGTTTTTTAAAATGGAGTACTACTTTACTCATCACAAAAAAATGGTGGTAAACATCACCACCATGTTAGGTGGTAGACACATATCTTTCAAATAACACGTGTCAATTATTTAGTATAGTAATAATGTTCATCAATAGTGAGTAAAATATTTTTCTTCAAAATATAAAGGGTGTATGTTTTTCTCGTCTGTACTACCTAGACTAGACCCTAGTCTAGTTAAGTAGTCCCTCCCAAGTAATTAAAGAAAGAAGCCATCATTTACCAACAAGGAAGGCATCATGGTCCATCACAAAGGAAGATGGCTTTGCCATGTTAGTCCTTCGAAATGGCCAGCGTGCAAGACGGACTATTCAATTGTGAGGAACAACTTTCGGTAATTGTGTCAATTTCTTTCTTTTTTCTTTGTCCTCACTCATGAGTCGCTAACTTCAAAGAATGGCAATTTGACTGTGCTACGCACAAAAAATTAAATTTTAAGAGTTTAAAAACATAAAAATTTTGAAATAAATTCGATTTTGGTATAAATTTATACTAAAACAATTAAAACTTTTAACAAAATTTCAATAATTTTAAATTGATAATAGTTCTAGACTTAAAAAAAAAAATTTTGAAATTTAATTTCTTGACTACGCATTAGGCTGAAAACCAATCTGCCATAGATAAAGAACTCTTTAAAATTATATAGAATTAATTAATAATAGTTAAAGAAGTTCATGATATTAGATTGTAATCATAGAGATTTTACATTTTTAATATCAGATATATTTTCAATAATCCTTTTGGTACCGCTTCCACTATCGGCTTCAATCATTCATCAACAGGTTGACTGTGAGAGTGGTCCTGCATACTGAAAGGACAAGATGTTCCAAAGCAAAGCCTTTCCTGAAATTTTAACATATAACCATCATTGAAAATCATGTCAAGGACAGAATTTTCATAATATACACCATCTTGGCAAAGAGATTGCACAATAGCATGCAATCAAGAATCAAAGTTTGAAGCAAATAAGGAAAAGAGGGTGTCATGTTGCTTGGGAATTAAGATGACATGCATTCATTGATGATTATTCAAGTGGGAGTTGGCAAATTACTTAATTAGAAATTTATTTACAAAATAAAAGAGAGAAAGGGAAAGTGGGTAAAAGTTGCTTGAATCTTTTGTCCAAGTTCCATGAAATGCCACGTGGTGGAGCTCCAATGTCTTGAAAGTTGAAACCCGTTGAGATTTATAGGAACCTATAAAGTAAAAATGAAGCACAAGCATAATTCATTAATGAGGGTATCATCAGCTTGAATAAGTAACCTCAGTTTCGTTTTGAAAATAATATTCTATTTTTCCATTAAAATTGTTATATTTATCAAGTTTTTCAATATTCAACTCTCAATAATTCACAGAAATTATGCAGATTCAAAGTTAGACTATTCTACTTCCCTCTCAAATGATAGATCGTAATTATTAATTACAAACCACCAAAGCTAAGGCCGGCATGTTTATGCTTTATAATTCAACTTCAAAAGACAACTTACATATTAACTAGCAACTGAAGCAGTGAGAAACATCACCATACTAGAAGAAGTAGAAGAATAATTGCACACCCCAAAGGAGGGCATATAGAACTGACATAGCGAAATTACAAACAACCATTTTCAGTTTCTCACACACCACAAAAGTCATCAACCATCATTTTCATCAATTATTAGATAGGGGAGTCATTGAGATCTTTCTTTGGTTGCTTAATGAAGACTTTGGTGAGAGCAGAGTCACAAAGAAAAGAAGCCACCAAAAGACGAACAGCCTGCAGCAAGTAACAATGCAAGAGAGGAACAATTAGATTAGCAAAGACCTCACACACACACACTAAATATGAATATCTTGAAGCATTGAAAAACAGAATTTGTAATACTTCAACACATTTTTATTTTAGCCTAATGGTCATGGCCTGACGTGCCAAAGAATAAACAAATTGAAAACCAAGTATTCAGCTCATACATCACAAAAATAACAACCCTCTTTCACCAGGAAAAACAGAAACACTAACCTCTTCCTTGCCAACCTGCACAATTTGTTCCTCAAGGTCAGAGAAAGGCACCTTCAATTCATTCAAAACAGAAAGGCTGAATAGAGGAGATATGGGCCTTATGATCAGACTGTCAGTAACTGTGAACAACGCTGGACCATTTACAAACCCTTGAGCACATTCATCATTATACTGGGATTTACAATACTTAAGTATGAGAGGAACTGTTTTCAGATTATAACAATAAGAAGGAGAAGGTATATAGGATTTATCATCAACCAACATTTCCTCGTCCGAATAGTCTAACGTATAACTTGCATAATAATATGAGGCCACAGGGACATCCTCAGTTCCTAAAAGATGGTCTTTGTAGCAAAAACCAGGATAAATCTTCGGATTGAGTAGAACTTCCTTATGGTAATCTGACTGAAAATATTGTTCATCAACATCCTGGACACTCTTGTACATCTGATCAATGCATCCTTTCCCAGATCCATTCCCCAAATGCTTTAAAACAAACCCAAGAGGAAGAGTCAGAAAACTGAAGAGCAAATTAACAAAATCCTCACCTGCTTCTGCATAACAAACCCTCTTCTTAGATTTGCTAACCATAAGCTTCACAGAAATGTTTCCTTCCTCATTCACTGTGTCTCTTGCAATTTGAGGTTCAATGCATATTCCTTGATTAACATTTTTATTGTTCAGTTCTGGTTTATGATTCAGTAGAGCTTCTGACAAAGGAGTCTTTGATTCCAATGAACACATAAGCAAATTCAAAACCTGTAATCAAAAAAAAAGGGGTCAGAAACCACTGCTAAAGTTGTAACAAAAAACAAATTAGAAGAGAACAACACCACAATTACCTCATCAAATCCAACATTCAAAGTCATCTCCTCTGTACTACTAGCATCCGTGACTCCAAGCTTCGTAAACAAATAAGAGACTGCTGAGCTTAATGGGGACATCACTTGTAAATCATCACTAATAATAAACCTGGTTAATCCTTTTAAAAAGACTCCCCCATATTCAGCAGCAGAAGATGATGTTTGTGAATCTTCCACTGAAAGATACATCTCTTTGTCCATGGGTTTTTTGCACTCACAAAGAACGCCTTTGTAATTACTAAGTAGCTTATACCTGAGGGTACAAATTCTTGAGGAGCACAAAAAGTAGCGAGTAGGGTCATCTTCGATTTTCAGTTTGAGGTTCTGGAAATGAGAATGAGCCCCATTGCGAGGACATAGCAGCATTGCTCTGTATCCTTCCGCCTTCAAAAGCCGTACCTGAATGTTCTCAGCACTTGAATACAAATTTTTCATGCAACCTATTTTAACCGGTATAGAATGACTAGAGGCAAGCCTGATAATTTTTCCCATGGGGATTGTCAAGAAACTGAGAAGAACATCAACAAAATCATTATCAGACTCCATGAAGATAACTTTGTTGCTCCTCTTGTCCACCATCGCCTTCAAACTGATACTCTTCACAGATTCATCAGCCATATTCAATTAAGTAGGATACCAAATCCGAATATCCAAGAAAGGTTGGGTTGGACTTCGTTCAGCACACTCAGAAAAGTTTAAAACACAATACCATTCCAAACTCCAAAGATTATTTATAGGAGATTTTAGAAAAAGAGAGAGAGAGATAGTGATCGAGGGAAGCCTGTGTGTGCGTGTTAGTGAGTGGAGGTGATCGTTGAACTTGGTCTATCACAGCCTCACAGGTTTAATTTATAATCGAATGAAATGTTTGGATCTTAAATTTATTTTCAAAATTTGGATATCGAATGAAATGTTTTTACAATTATTAGTATTTTATTTAGTATAAATGTATAATGTATAAAATAAATAATTCTTAGTGTAAAGTATTTATAAATTAATAAAATACATACACATGCTGCATTGCTGTATCAAAAAATAATAAGTGATCGTTTAAACTCTTAGAATTATTTGTTATCAAAATGAAAAGTGAGAAAAAAGATAAAGAAAAAGTAGTGTGAAAAGGATTATGTTGTCTTTATATTGTGCTATTTTTCAAAAGATTTTGTGATTGATAAAGTTGATTTGATTTAGTTATGGATGTCATAAGATTATCTTAATGTTATGGAAAAAAAAATAGCAAAAAAAAATAGGTCAAACATATTTCGATGACTTAGTAAAGTAGTGTTTCTTTCAAAATTTTGGGACAAATCATGATGAAAATGTAATAAGTTGCAAAATGCGTAATATTTTACATGATTTTGTGCAGACAACGAACCAATGCTTTATAATGGAGATTAAGGGTGCTACATGTATTTAGATTCTCTCATGTACTTGTTTTTACTTATTTTGATTTTAACCATATATTAAAAATTCAGAAGTAACACATGAAGGAACAAATCGAGAATTCGAATCTTCTTACATACCTTAATTCGTAGTTGCAACAATAAATGTTGACATTCTTTTTTATTTTTGAAATGAAGGTAGTCAATTATATTACAAATTGCATGCTAATGCTAATTCCAATTGGAAAACATCATTATTAGAAGAGAAAAAAAATGGTATTGATCGATAATTTATTCACCTTAAAAAAGAAAATATTAATGGTGACTCAGCTTTGAAAGAGTGCTGCAAATAAAATTTGATTCCAAGCATCTGGAACACCGGGAAGACACCAGTGGGTGCAATCCAGGCCACGGTGGCCGGCAAGGCCATATAATGAAGGGTGACCATCTTTTCTTAGTTGTGATAATGATGTTATTTTAAGCAAATGGACTGCCTTTGACATTTTGCTCAATACCTTCTCTAAAATAACTTGTGCTGGATGTGAACCTCCACGATAATGTGCCCCCAACGTTGGTTTTGTTTGTCCCCAACAGGTTTTTGACTTTGCATCATCAGCCCATTCTCCTGGACTAGCCATTGGGGGCAAATAAAGCAAACATAATAATAATGTTAGGGAAAATGTGCCTAATATGACTGTTAATCGTATATTCATGTGAAAGATACGTGGGTAATGTTGTTTTGTTCAATCTAGTATTTAAAATACAGATAAATATCATCAATAATTAATATTGATAGTCTAGCAACATAATATATTATCAAAGAGTTTGACAAAAGGTAGAACATTTTGTGTGAGAAACATATTCTAATGGATTGGGAGTATTAATTGTCGAAGTTAAATCAATAACACTTATTAGAAAAATTATTAAGCGTGATTCTAACACCACGTGACATATTGATGTAATACTATGAATCTACTTAAATTATAATATATGTATAATTTTGAAAGATATTTTTAAAATTTAGGATTTTACACATATTATTATAATAAGTTGATTGATGGCTAGCTGGACATGTGGATCAAGATCTCCTATCTCATATCTAATTAAATTCACCATTCGACTAAGCCATGTTCTTGACATAGTTCAATACTAGTTAGCTTAAGTTATTCGGACCACCCTTTATTATTGAGTTGACCACTCTTAAACCATTTGATCTTAGTCTGTCAAAATATTTGTATTATTTTGGCCTCCAATTACCGAACATCTTTGTATATTTCGGTAGCATATAGAATATACTAAGATATATTAGGATGGTCAACTCAATAAATAAGAATGGTCTGAATAGTCTGGACTATACTAATTTTTTCCTAATTTTCAAAACAGAGTTAGCTTTTTAATGGGCCTATTTATTTAAACGGATTGGTTTCCAAAAATTCCAAAAAGTAGAAGGGGTAAAAAAAGGCCCATATTGGGCCCAATTACTTACTTCATATGATCTGGTGAAACACCCTGAAAGAAGACCTTAGTCTTAGCAGTATCCACGGTGGAGTCCACCCATCTAGCCCATGTCTTCAAAGCTGTCTCATATGCTACCATGCGATCCATGTCTTTGTGTGTCTGCTTTCCATCAGCAACAAAATCCCACCTGCAATTTCATGCCACCAAACACACACACACACACACATATATATATAGGCCCAGGCTATACCGACCACCCATTGATGCTAATTTCATGCCACCAAACACACACACACACACACACATATATATATATATATATGCATATATGTATTTGTATTGTAATTAAACCTACATGTGTTTAATTAATTTCTAGCATATGCAACTTCACAATAAAGCCGAAAGAAAAGATCAATATATCTAATAACATACGGTTGCTTTCTTCCCGTGTGAAGCCACCAATGCCATGTATTGAACACCAAGACATCGAAAGTTCTCCAAAAATTTCCACTCTTCATTGAGTTCAGCATTAGAACACGTGGCCCACTCGCTTGTACGATATCTACTAGAAACGCATTGCGCGACAGCATAATCGAAACATTATATGCCTACATTTTGTACGATTATATTATTTCACTTGATAGCATTTATTTTGCATAATGAAATTGCACTTGATAGTGTTTATTTAGTATAATAGAATTCCAAAAATCTCATACTCATCTTCATTTAAAGAGTTTTAAGAAACTTATTAGGAAATGCAGTATTCATTCCCATTATAATGTTTGCAAATGTTGGGAATGACAATGGTGTCATCAAGATAGAAATACAAATTTTATTTTTTTTGGAAATATAAGTATCAAATATAATTGTCATTATCATTTATGTTTTAAAAATAACTTTTTTTGTTTTGCATTAAAGACTTTTAACACGTTTTAAAAATTTTAGAAACATACCTTATGAAGTATTTAAGCTCCACACGAGTAATGCTCCAACACCCATTAAATACTACTCCACACCACAGGAAAAAAAAATATGGAAACTTGAAACAAAAATAATCCAAGTGTGGAGTGGAAACAAGAATATGAAGATGAGGGCTTACTGGAAACTTGAATATGGAGAGGCCTCCAATCCTGGCTAAGGTATATTTGGCTTGTGGCACTGACTTGTGAAGCATGCATGTGAGGGATTGCCATTGATTTAAGCTCAGTGAGTCCCCCACAAACAGAATGCGCTTCCCTCTATATCTTCTTAAAAACCTTCCACCATTGAATCTATAATATTAAATTAATACAAATTAGATTCAAATACTGATCGAATTCATGTAAGGGTTCAAAGTACGTACTTGGACTACAAGTGAAATTAATGAAGTTAAAAACCCAAATATGGGAGTGTGGGATAAGAAGCTGGGTAGTAATACAACCTTGGTGATTTGCATGAAGTGGGCTGCCATCTATACTTGAGGTAGTGTTTGTCTGGTCGTCCATTGTTTTGGCAATCAAACTCCTTCAAAATGAAGGGACAGTCTGTTGAATTGTAGAGAGGGTAGGACTTATCATAAACCCATTGCCCATGGAAAGGGTCACACCCATGACTAAGCACCCCTCCTATTTGGTACAAAAGACACAGTATCAATGCTCCAGCAATTATAGTGGAAGCACCCATTTGTCACACAGAGAGAGAACGAGAGAGATAGATTCTCTTATATATACTTCTGAGTTGGAATTCAAATCATATATATGTGAGTTAAATAGGGGAACCCTGCGCTTCTTGGCTATCACTATTTCTTAATTGATTTATCAAGGACTTGAAATCAATAACCAAATGGAATACCATCAATTTGGACCACTATAATAATGTAGATTCTTGTTTGATCATAAATGGTTTTTTAGTACTATACTAAAAATATAATATGTCAAATTATGACTTTGGATAATTGATTAAATTGATTCTTTTCTGAATGTATATATGGTCTAAATTCACAATATAACAATATAAACATATATATATATATTATATTGACCGTTTCACAAGAACACATTTCTCATTTCGATATATAACTAAGAAATGTAATAAAACGTCCAAATGGCTTCATATTAATAGTGAATTGTATTAGCCTTAATTTCTAATTACACCTCCATTAGAGACTAATTAATTAGATTTTAGAGCATTTATGGCCCTTGCAAGTGGCAAAGATATTGTGGTTTAGGAGTACTAGAGGACCTTTTTGTTTGGATTGTTGTAACTTGTGGAGTGGCTTTTCTCCACTCTAGAATGATAAGGTTGGAGGCTGGAGGCTAGCTAGCTATACCTCCAAATCGTCACATGTTTTTGTATTTTGATTAGATCGAACCTATACTTCATACATGCCAAATGGATGTCTCTGTCAAGATGCCGACTTTCCAAATTATTGTATATAATTGTCTAAATCCGCACTCTTCTGTTTTTAACCTTTTATTCATCTTAAGGGAGCTAACTCTAAATTATTTATTGAAATTTTATTTTTGTAATCGATCACTTTGAAATGCTTCTTAAATGACGATATTGTACGAAGAAAAAGTTTAACTAATGATATATTTCATAAAATATGCTTTCTAATTTCTATTTCAAATTAGGTTATTAATCAATATATAAATGTTTATAAACCCCCAATTTAGAGTTGGATTCTCTCTAAACCTCCACCCTAAACTAATCTCTTCCAAAACCCCCAATTATAAATTTAAACTCTCCCAAAACCCCCTGATCAACTTATACCCTGCTAGGTTTCATCCCCTTTTTTAAAAAATTCCCATTATAACCCTAGGTTATTGAAAATCAGTTTTTCAATTTCATTTATCTCATTTCACTCTCTCTCTCTCTCTCTCCCTAATCTGTGCGTGCTCTCTCTCTCTCCTTATTTTGTCTATGCGCTCTCTCTCTCACACCAGAGATCGACGACCTGAGGTGGCATGGAGGCGGTGATCGGAGGCAGTGATCTGAGATGGCAACGAAGATAGACATGAAGCAACAAGGTTTCCGACGAGTATAGGTGCGGTGCTGCTCTTGGGCGTCACGACGGAGATCAGAGAAAACAGCAACGATGGCGACGACGATAAAGACCGGCGGCAAGATCAGCAAGATTGGCGAGGGCGGCTTCGATCTGAACTTGCGGCAACATTTTCGTCTCTGATTTAGACGATTTGGATGGCCGTAGGTGTTTCTCCTTCATTACTCTGTTTTTTGCTTCTTCTTTTTTAATATTTCGTAAATTTTTATTCAAATGTTTCATTTTATGTTGTTATTTAATCTGATTTTCTTGTGGAAAGTTGATGATTTTGAGCAAAGAGTTGCAATTGTATAGCAGAACCAATTCGGTTTGGTTTTGAACAAGCTTAAACTGATCATTTGGAAAGCTTGCGTTATGGACCAGTGGAATATTATTGCAAGCACTACTAAATTGTATCTGAGTTAAAATTAATTCAATTCAGGTTCTCTTGCTCTAGTTAAGATTTGATGACTTGATCTGCGTGCAAATTCATCTGAGGAAGAGGCGATCGAACTCGACTTCCTAGTGAAGGTTAAAGCTTCGAGCCTCAAGTAGTGAGTGAGATTTTGAGATCGGACATGATAGCCTAGGTGAATTCCGTGTAATTGGGTGTAACTGTTTATTTAGTGTAGATGTAACTACTTGTTTAGCGATGGTGTAGCTGGTTTTTTAGTTAATCTGTAACTATTTTTTAGTCAATGTGTAATTTTTTTTATTCTTTTATGGGCTTTTATGGTTCTGCAAGTTTTTTTTCTTGTTAAAATATAATAGTGTAATTATTTGTAGTTATTTTTTAGTGTAATTGTACTTTTGAAATTCAGTTTTAATGTAACTGTTTTTTAAAATTCAGTTTCAATTTCAGTGACAGTGTAACTGTATTAAAGTGTAATTGTATTGAAGTGTAACTGTGTTGAAGTGTAACTGTATTAAAATACAGTTACACTGGGCGCGCGTCAGTCCATGTCAGCGCACGCATCAGAGCGTGTCAGTGCGCGTCAGTCCGTGTCAGCGCGCGTCAGTCCGTGTCAGCGCGCGTCAGAATATGTCAGAAGGGCAAAAGAGGCATTATAAGTTTTAGGGGGTTTTGGGAGAGTTTCTAAATAGGTGGGGGCTTAGAAAATTTTTTTGGTAATTAGGGGGTTTAAAAAAATTTGCTGTTAATCAATTTAGCGAATACAATAGAGTGCAGTGTGTCTAATTCCAATAAAAATATTAATAAATTACTCATAAATCCAGAAAGATTTTTAAACAGAAATCAGCCAAATGAAAAATTAATTTTAAATTTAATTTATCCGTGTACGTGGGCAGGAAGGGAATTTATGCCCTATCGAGAGTCTAACAAGCTACCGAGGGCTCGGCAGGCCTAGAGCTCGGTAGCTTGCCGAGCGGTTAGTATCTTGCATATGCAATTCCTTACAGATAGCTTGCAAATGCAATTCCAGGCAAATGCATATTTTTGCTTGCATATGCATTTTTTTTGTTTGGAAGATGCATCTTTTTGGCTTGTAGATACATAGTTTTGTGCATCTACAAGTAACCGAGCGTCAGTGAATTTGTCGAATGCTTGGTGCACAATTTAGGTTTTTACTTAAATTTTCGACCGACAAGAGTTTGGCTAAACTTTCTTTCTTATTTTGAACTTCTAATTAAAGGACCCTAAAAATATATCGATCTTTACTATTGTACGGTCGGTCCAAGTATACATTTTATGCTAGAGTTCGATGCACTATGCCTAGCATAGAAAATTACTCCTATCCATGACGTTGGCGCTGTGGGAGAATATCAAATTAATTAAATTGGGGGAAAAAAGAGATCTGCATAAGACTTGGAAGATCGGTATGATGGAGCTCCCAAGAGCTGGCTAGCTTGTAAAACTAATGAATATTCTGAATTGCAATTAATGAGACTCTTTATTGCTTTGTAAATTCATATAATTAATTTGTTGGAAAATGGAAATTGACTTGGTTTAGTTTTGCATGAGAGTTGCATACAGGAGTTCATTCCAAGTATCAGGAACACCAGCCAGGCACCAGTGGCTGCAGTCCATGTCCCGGTGACCGCCATGACCGAAGAGCGAGGGATGTGCATCTTTTCTGAGCTGTGAAAGGGCTGTGACATTTAGCAAGTAAACTGCAGGGTTTGAAATAGTATGCAGCACTCTTTGTACTACCACCTCCGCCGGGTGTGAACTTGCTGGATATTGAGGCCCAACCATTGGTTCGGTTTGGCCCTCACACCTCTTTGCACTTGCCTCCCCCCATTCACTTCCACTGAGAAAAAGTACATCACCAATGATTTAGATTAATAATCTAAGAACATTCTCTTGATTTATGTATAGAAAAATGCTATCTACATTCTTCACCAACTTTCTCTTTTATTTGATCACAGTTACATAACCAAATGATTTCGATTTGATTAATTTTTTGTAAAAATTATATTTTCATAGTTAGATTTAAACTATGAGTGATTTAAATTATAAAAATATATTGTGAAATAAGAATAATAAAATAGAAGATCGGTGGAAAATGTGAATTTAACAGAAAATGAATGGCATTCCTCTTATGTGTAGGAGTCTTACTTATTATG
>QANT01006805.1:0-23119 GCA_003254885.1 Purshia tridentata | reverse complement strand
TTGAAATTTGGTATTTAAAGTCAATTAACCTAATTCTATAAACCCCTTATATAATATATTAGATCTAAGCTAGTAAATCATATGACTAGACATAAAAAATTGATAACCTTATTTATATAATTTGCCTTAAGGCTCCAAAATCTCAGACCTAACCCTGAAATATGTGAACCTATCAATATTTAATGGTAAAATACATAAGCTGAAGAAGTGGTTGCATAGCATTTTCACTAACATGAAAACATTACTACTTAATCATGTTGTCGGAGTTTATGAGAAGAAAACATTAATTCTGGTACATATACTTTCATTCAAACGTTGTGCAGGAAATTTGAGCAAAATTGGGTCCCACCTCAACCGTTTCCATACAGCCTGGAAATGGGTCCCCCCATGACCAATTTTAAAGTTTTTATATTACAGGAAATCGGAGACAAAAATATTGTTGCCTCATTTGCTAAGCTATTCATCCGTTTGCCACCACATCAAGACCAAAATCACAATAATTCTTTTTACTTTCTTTTTTTTTTAAAAAAAAAATCACAATAATTAAAAGGTTTGGGAAACAGCCACGTGCATTCGGCGATCTATGGAGATGTATTTTATTTCTAGCATATGAAAAGATTGTTGGAGCATATATAAATCAGTGGGTCCAGATTGCATCACGTGACCGAGTTAGGTGCAAAAAATCATATATCATCTGGGAAAGGAAAAACAATCACCTCTGAAACGCTGGTTTACATCACATTTCTTGCATTCATTTCATTTCTCATACAATCGTTTGCCAAACAAAACCAAGTTTTAATTGTGTGAGTGAAGGGGCTGAGGCTCAAGGCAAAAGGGGCACACACACACACACACAGATCTGTTTCGTTTCTTGCTGGTTACTCCTCTTCATTACCAAAAACTCAAAACTGCTGCTTCTTCAGATGTGACAGTGACGTCTTCTGCCCTCCGCACTCTCAACACGTGGACGGCTCTGATTCACTCTACCTCACTGTCTCCCATTCTCCACTCACCTCCCTTCCCTCCCCTTTACGTGGCACACGCCCCTCTCATTCCCGCCACAAACACCATCCACTGATACACGTACTACACTCCCAAATTACTATTCTACCCTCCACTTACGTTAATCGACACGTGGCCGAACCGTCGCGTATTTCGTTATACAAGTAGGGGATAGCCTCTACGTTAAGTAACGTTATCGCCAAACTGCTTCTCATGCACACATGACATGATGATGAGATTTATAAGTGAATCAATGAATGCAAGTCAAGGAGCTTCGAAAATAATAATTGGTACATCATTACAACCCCCACTTTAGCACTTAATATAATAATTTATATATATATAATGATAAATAAATAGCAATAATTTCTTTTTATCTTTTACCGTCTAATCTGGCCCTCCATCTTATACGATAAAAAAACTAAATGAAAATAGAAAAAAAACCCTCTATTCTAATTTAAGACAAGGATTAAAAAAAAAATTAAAATTAGAGATAGAGGGATTTTAATATAAGCGGTTGGTGGGACTTTTTAATCGTCTCTGCCTCTCTGGCTCTTTCTTATCTACTACGGCGGCTGTACATCCGGTGGTGACGGTCGGGGCCGCTTGGAGGGCTGCAGCGGCTCGGCTTCAACGGTCGGGCCGGGATTCTCCGAGCGCGTGTCGCAGCTCACACAGGCAGCCGCGTCGAGCACGCCGATGGGGCTGGCAGGTGCAGAGAACGGCGGCGCCTCGGCTCGATGCTGCTTATTGTGGCGGGACGAAGGACACGTGTCGACCAGGTACTCTTCCATGAGTTGTTGACAGCTTCTCACCATTTCCTGTCCCCAATGAAAAAAAAGAAAACAATTGTATTACCCGCCAGAGATTGTGATTGCTTTTTACACAACTTTCTATGCTTCTCAACTCTTCGAATTTCTCACTAAAAATGTAAGTTTAATTCATTTTATAATATGGTCCTCAACAAAATCAAATTTTGCTCCCAAGGTCACTGTTATTACTCTGTTTACTCTTTCGTGGAACAACGGCGCTGCCACTGGATCTTCCGCCGCCGCAAAATCGGATGCTCCACCGGCGGCGCAAAGGACAGCCGCCGCGGCTATCGTCGAAGGTGCAAAACCCAAGAAATCGATCACTGAAACACAATCAGAAATCCGAATTAAACACGAAAAATTTCAAAAAATTAAAAAGAAAATGTGGGTTTTGATTGGGTGGTACCGCGAGTGGTGCTGAGTATGAGATCGGAGCAAGCTGAGAAGAGGTCAGAGGAAGAAGGATAGGGGAGGTTGAAGATGAAGTGGTGGAGGAAATCGAAGGGAGTGACGGAGCGGAGTCGCCAGTTGAGAATGGTCATGACCCAGAGCTCCATTCGCTGAACGGTTTTGGGGTCGAAGACGAAGTTGGGGTCCAAGATTTGGAGGTCCAAGATGAAGGGGACATTGGGCTCCTCCATCTTCGCCGCTAAAGACAGGCACGCCACTGAAAGCAGCTGAAACGGCCACCCATTGTTCTGTTTCTGCAGCAGAGCAGACACCCAAATCAAATTAGTTAGTACAGAGTCTACTTTTCCCGGAAAATACGACATTTTCTGGGAAAATGATATAAAGTAGTACCGGGAGAGAGTGGGAGGAGAGGAAGCGGTCGAGGTAGTTGACGGAGAGGAAGGCGGTGAGGGGAGTGAAGTGGTAGTAGGCGTGGACCTTGAGGATCCAGTTGATGGAGTCCTGGCGGGCGATGACGTCGATCGAACGGTCGCGGCAGCGGGAGAGGTAGTCGGGGCGGGGCATGTGGTCGGGTTCGGATTCGATCAGTCGGGTGATGGTGGTGGTGGTAGAATCATGATCGGGCTGCGGGGAGTGCTGGGGGGTATGACAGGTGTCGGCATCGGAGGAGATGTCGTCGAAGCTAGTGGAGGAAGAAGAAGACATTGGGGATTGGAAGGTGGGGGGTGGTGATGGGTTTGGTCATGGCTGGGCGGTGGTGGTGTGGGTTTGGGTATATTGCATTGTCTGTGTTTTTACAGGTTTCGCTTCTTTCAGCAGAGCAGAGAAAGAGTGAGAGACAGTGAGTGAGTGAGAGAGACAGAGAGAGTGTGTGTGTGGGTTTTCTTTCTTTCTTTCTTGCACTTTGTGTGTTTGCGTTTTTCTTTGTTTTTGTCTGTTTGTGTGTGTGTTGGTTACAGAGGGAAAGGAGAGAGAGAGAGAGAGAGAGGTTTGCAGATGGCTGTGCGTTTTGATATGTGTGGTCCATTAAATGGAGTCCATCATCCTCGTATGGCTGTCGCGATGCACTGGATTATATAACTTTTATTTTCCTCCTCTATATAGTTTTGGAATGATATTGCTATTATTTTTGTATATTTTGTGTATTATTTCTTTAATAAAGGTCAATTACAATTGGTCTTCATGATAGACTAATGAGACAATTGCTTGGGACTTCAAATATTGAAGATCCTTATATTGTAATAAAGAAATTATACTTTATCGTGCAAAGTTTTTACAATTTTTTAACACGATGTAAGAATTCATTTAACACTTTGGATTGATGAAAATAATATAACCGTAGTCAAATATAATACAATTAAGCATGATCCACAGTTTGCTATAACCTAATACTATACAAACAAGCCTAAAGGTTAAGGGCCAAATTTTTATGATTAGTCTCGAACCTCCAAAATCTAATACATGGCCCTGGATGGAACTTATATATTCCCGCTCCTATTAGTGATGGTACACAAGAATGCCAATTGATCATGAAGATGGATGAACACTAACCATTAGATCATAATCTAATGGTTTAAGATTTAAATTGTTGGGATCAATGTCAAATATTGAATGTTGATACCACGATTAGTCAGTAGTCACCATACATATTCATATGATCAAGAATGACAATGTGATCAAGACTCTATGTATATATAATTAGAGTACTTTACTTATATATTATTCTCTAAAGTTTACCACGTAAGCTCATTCAATTAGGGCATGGTTTTTAAACTAGTAAAGCATAAAATGGGTGACATGTATTGAGCTGCATTGGATAGAGTAAATTTATTTTAGGACATCTCCAAAAGGCTAAATGGAACTCCTCAGCCAAGCTATAGAGAAATGTCAAAAAAAAAAAAAAAAAGGAAAACATGCTCTAAACCACTAGCAAACAACCTGACCTAAAACGGTTCTACCAATTTACTAATTTAGCTACCAAAATTTGAATTATGAGGTGTAAAGGTGTCATCAATGGAAATAATCTTAAATATTTACAAGCATATATTCTAGGATTTGAAAATTGGTAGGGAGAAAAGGGGCACACCACTACACTACCCGTGATGTTCGTCAAGCAAACACAGCCCAATAGGCCCACCTAGTCTAATTCATGTCCATATTAACCATGCCAAAAGATCTCAACAACAACAATATCTTAGATTTTTCAAGCCTCGATGGATTACACATAGAAACCATATTAGGGCCTACAATGTGAAATTGTGAGATATACGGCTAAACACATGAGTATAAGACGAATTGTAAATTAAAATATATTTGTTTTATATTCTAACGGATTTTTAATTTGTGTGATTTGTAAGTGATTACATATATTCAAAATTTACTAAAATTTGTTATCTGATGAGAAGTTGGTTGTTGGCATTTTCTTTGTTATTAGAAAAAAACTATTAAACTTTTCATGTGTATAGAAAATACACGAAATTGTGCGTCATTTCTTTCTAAGAAAAGTCATCATGGTCAAACTAATATATTAAGAAAGATGAGAAAGATGTTCTTGGGCTTTACCTCAATTGGTAAGAAGTAGGGAGTTCGGTGGAGTAGAAAGTAAATTAAATTTGTCAAGAAACAAAGCTAATGCTAGGGGCAAGCTATGGATTGGTATGGTCCAAACTAGTGATATGCACAGGTGCTAGGTGTTTAACACTTTAACCATAGCCCAAAAGTGTCAGATGTGCTTGTGCATATAATTGAGTCGCCCTATAATGTACTTTTCAAAGACTCACTAATAAATGACAAATTTCCTTTTCATTTTGTATACTCTCCCTATTTGACATGACACCTTTCATTATTTGTTACTTAAATGGTTAAAGTTTTTTTTATATTTTAATATAGAAAGGGCAAAAGTTTGAATATAAATGCGTGGAGAAAATTTTTGTCATCGACCAACTAAGCTAATTTTAATTTACAAATCTGTTTCAGCTTAATATTACTATGTAACTTGAAAATGAGGGTCCAAATTCTCCACCTCTTCTTCAAAAACATAACAAAAGTTTGGGGTTCCCAAACTTATTGGATACAATAAAAGATTGTGGCACCAAAATGCTAACTCATTTAAATGGGACCTATTCGTAAGCGTGCCAAACCTCATTCTACTTGAGTTTAATGTTCATGGGTGTATGAAATGTCTTAATGATATAAGCACTGAAAATTAAATCTTGCTGCATTTCCAAATTCAAAAGAACATGAAAAATGAAATAAACAGCTAAATGCAATGGTATGGGACAAAAGAGAGCATGTAACCCTTGACTTCTATCAAGCTCCCGATGGCCCAATTGGACTGTGTTGTCATTAGAAGCAACACTAGACCAGTGTGCAGACCAAAAAGAACAAAAAAGTGGCAAACACTAGAGGCCTTGTGAGTTGTGACTGAGAGTCCACTTTACCCAAAGAAGGTGAATTGTATGTAATTTTTGTTGGTTCTTTTTACTGCCTTTATAACCTAAAGCAAATAATAATACAGTATAGATAGACCTTTATACATATATGGGCGGTTCTTGTTCAGAGTTTTTTGGCTTTGTGCTTGGATTCTTGTTCCTACTTGGTCACCTGGATTCTATTTTTGATTCCTAGTTAAGGCTCTTTGTGAGTGTTCTTTAATCATACCCAACCTTTTTCTGTGGCTCCAAGGACATCACTGCACAAACAGAGTTTTGAACTCTTTTCTTGGCCTGAAGCGGAGTTGTGAACTCAATATCTAATTTGTTTGTTACAGCAACACAATCCAATGTCGAATTTTCTCATAACTTAGCAATTTCTTTAAAAATCAGTACTTTGATGATTTCCAAGCTTCAGTACAAACATGTTATAGCAAGTTTTCAACCATAAGAAATCAATTACAAGCTTACTGTCTATTCGATTACCAAGTTGGTGTCCCATGCTAAAATGCTCCTATACACATCTATGTTGTGGTTTTTTTTTCTTTGGTCACAACCTACCAACAAAAAGTAAGATGATATTCTCTTTTAAATTCCTCTATTTGAGCTCTTCATTAATCGAATGCATGTAATGCAATGATGGTTAGGATCAAACTGAAGGGAAATGCTTGTTAAGGTTGTATGGTAGTGAGTAGAATTCTTCACTCCTACTATCTTTATCAAAATACTTGAACTTTGCCCACCAGTGCCTGCCACTGTCTCTCCGAGTAGAGCTGTGTCCACGACCGATGGTGAAGTCTAAGAAGAAAGCAACTATAATTGCTACTGTTGCTGGGGATGAGAAAATCACTTGCATTATATTGTTGAACTGCAGATGAAAACAATCAACATTCATGTGTTAGCATATATTATGTAAATATCCTAGACAACAGCAAAGCTACAAAGATAAGTTGGAATTCAATTATACTCACCCATGTGGAACCTGTGTGAACAGGACCGTGACCAGAAGTTATGAGACGCTCGTTAAAGTATTGAGGCACAGAAAGACCAATGAAGAGAGAAAAACCTATAATGAACAATGACCTATAGCTGTTTAGGTTGCAGAATTGGAGGAGACCAAGGCCAGCAGCAGCTGCACACCACATAATATATCACCATCAATATTTCATATTTAGAAATAAATGTGAGCAAGCTTGGGCAATAAACTAAAACTACTCATAATATTCAGCCTAAAAAAAGAATATAAAAGAAAAATTACAATAGATATTCATAATTCTGACATATGAAAGAAATACACACCGACATAGGCAAAGAGGACACAATACAAAGCCGCCACAATTGGTAATGGAATAGAAGCAAGAACAGCCCCAAATTTTCCTGTGAATGACATAATTCATGACACCCTTAGACCGCATAATGTAAACAAAACCACTTCCATGGTTCTATTATTGATGAGAAAATGAGACATCAGTATAGATAAACAATAAGACCAAAAATAATATTGAATATTTAAAATTTAGATTGTTGGAGACTACCGCACCTAAAACAGAGAAGAAAAGCATAAAGGCTGCTGATATTTGTATTACTCTCCGACTTCCAACATGTGTTAACCCCAAAAGGCCAGCATTTTCCCTAGAAAGACAGAGTAAGGTAATTAGATCACATGTTCACATTGTATGGAAATTATAATTGCTTTATTCTTCAACTGCATTTTCACTAGAAAAAAATAGTGCTACAACTAGGGCATCCACACAAAAAAGTAGATGTCCTATGATCCTATCTCAATTGTACAACAGAAGTAATTAAAACTGCATAAGTTAAATCTTTACACAGATGCCGTTGAGCCAGTTACTGTGCCAAAAATGCCATCCAGAAAAGTGCCTACACCCTGAAATTTTTACAAACTAAATAAGTGTTCCAGCACATGAAGGGTATACAATCTTATTATATAGATGTGATTAACATGAGAATTCCTGGGATCACTATCTACCTGCCAGCCAACACCTCGACTGAGAACAGAAGGTGGTATGGGGGTGGCACTCCCATATCTTGATGCTGCAATAAATGTGCCTGTGGACTGCCCCCAAATGAAAGGGAGAAAAGATATGTCAGGGCAAATTTTCAGAAAGAATCATATTTCAAGTCATAAAAGAACATTAGCAGAAGATGAGAGAGTTAACCAAGGCATCTTCACAAATCACAAATATTTTCAATTTATATTTCTACCTTCATTATGATGTTGAGAAAACCATACATAAAGGCATATCAACAAAAGTTTCCTCAAGACTTCTTAACAAGGATTTTTGGTATATATATATATATACACTTGTAGAATTAACATTTGCATGGATAACCTCAAACTTGAAACATTAACTCACTATCATCAAGATTAGAATATGTAAGTATTGGGTATCTATATGACACAAAAAAACAAAGAAGAATGAACTCCATAAATCTTACCTCAACCAGGGCAACAAACGCAGCAGCCATCATTGCGAAAGCATCCCCAGCATTGAAACTGGGACGCCCCCATTGAAATGGGTAGGGAACCCTTATCCTTCACAGAGTGAAATGAAAATCATTATTGAACTTCATACTATTGCTCGTGTTTCTAAATTAAGATAAGATTGTTATATAACTTTGTTACAACGATACAAGAGTTATTGAAAATGCAGGACTAAACTTCTGGAATATAAAACTAATGGATTAGAGCGGGGAGAATTGTTTATGGAGTCTGAAGTATTCAGAACCATGATAATAAATTACGCTTAAGTTTGTGCTTTTCTTTCCCTAACAAAAAGTGCAGATACTTTGGTTACTTATAACAGGAGGTGTTCTTCATAACATGGACAATATAAGAAGCACACATCATCATGGCAGACAGTGGCGGAGCCAGCCCAAAAATTTAAGGTGGGCTGGAACAGTGGAAAATGATTTTTTCTGATGGATTGAGTAGGCTATGGCACAAATTTATCTCAAATTATACCTAAGATACACCACAATCTGCTGAAATTGGGTGGGCTATAGCACGGGTTAGCCAACCCCTGAATATGCCCCTGATGGCAGAAACAGTGCATAAGTAAAGCATTATATCAAGTAGTCCAGTTACAATAACATTTTATTAACTGCACCCACCATTTGTGGGTCATGTACATATTGACATAGAACACAAAATTGACCAATAATACCAACTATATCATTGCAAACATGTTTTGTTGGCTGAAGAAACTGTTATTAGCATTTTATGCTCTTACAGAATGATCATATGTGTCAACTAATTCATTAACATAAGCCATGAGTGTTTGAACATTAACATAATCCATGACTGACTGAACATTAACATAATCCATGACTGATTGTACATTAAGAATCCATGAATTACTGAACATTAACATAATCCATGAGTATTGATTGAATAATGTCACTAGGGGAGCTTATGACATAAGAAGCAACTGATGGATTACAATTAAGCTGGAATTTTATAAACTTACCAAGGAGCAGCGCTAACAAGCCCAGAACGATCAGTACGGCAACTAATTTGAGTTTGAGGAGATTTATGATCATATGCACCAGCTGCAGTCAAAATTTCTGCATATGCCCACACAAATGCAACTGAAAATAGTACCGCAAATCGAGCAAATAGTACTTTCGACTTCATCATGTTGGGATACTGCAGTAACAAAGGTTAAACATTAGAAGAGAACTCAAGAATTTCAGGTGCACTGTTACAAAACAAAACAATTTATCATTAAGTGTCTAAGAGAGATTCTAATGTAAGACCTACTTAAATTGAATACACGGGAGAACACAAGGCTGGGAACCAATAAACAAACCTAGCCATTGAAATCTTGTCCACCAAAGGAATTCAAATATAAGAATATGGTTTTACATTCTACTATACAACAGCTACATAAGCAATTGAAAATTTAACTGAAGATGACTGCAAGAATTTCTGCCCACCTGTGATAGAAAAACCAGTATAACCAATGCTGGTAGTCCAACTTCAACACAGTCAGCTAGCTGCAACCATCCAGAAGAAAAAACAAAATGTCATAATCAAAACAAAGTAATACCTCATGGAAGCTACACACCCACACTTCAAAGGGAAAAGAAAAGGTTTGCTAGCTCTCACGTATAGCTTAAAAAATTTAATTCAACTGAACTATAAACTATAAAGTACAACCTTGTGAGCTTTTGTCACACTTAGTCATGGAAGCATAGACCTAGCCTTTCATCAAAAAGCTTAGATCACATAATGTTGTGGGGCAAATGATTTGAAGGCATTATTGCCATTTTTATAATCCAGAAATGTGAATATGAATAGCATGTAATTAAAAGAGTAGCTTAAAAGAGAGTAACTGAGTTACTTAACTAATATCAAATTCAACTTAATTATTTCCTAAAAGTTCCAACGAATAAATACAATAGTTAATCATAGAGGATGACAGTTGAAATTAACAAAATGAAATGACTACCAAAACCAGGTGTGGGCAAATCCTCCTATGAGTCCTATCCTCATCTAAGTTTCACTGCCTTCCCTAGTTCTGTCTCTAAGACTGGATAATCTTGAATAAGATAAGGGACTGTCTATGAATTAACTTTCTGGAAGGCCAAAAGTTCTGAATTCAATGGATCTGCTGGTAGGAGCAAATTGCAAGCATTTGTTCTTTTTCACAAAAGATTAGAAGTTCTGTGAGACTATCCACAACCACCTACGCATTATCTTAAAAAAAATCAACCAGGGTTCAGTATTATAATATGAATGGCAGTCTTTCTGAACATCTCTTAATTGCTAGGAAACTTTAAGGAACACTGCCTGGCTCAAACCTAGGACGGGCCCTTGCAATTTGGTGGATTTACCACCGGGCTGTCCACATTGGCACAAATCCTTTGGATTATCATTCATGTTGATTTTACTCCACATAAACCGGTTGTTAACTTAGGACATCAATCAGAAGATCATGAACTCATAATGTGCTGGAGAGAAAACAGAAGCATTTTCTTAGACAACAATCATTTTGCACTGACAAATAACTGAGGGGTTCGACATAATTACATGTGGAAAACCGAGTGCAAAGAACCCAAGTCCAGTAAGAGTCACAAGAGGAACTGCAGAGAGAGGGCTAATAAACCTGCATCAAACCGCATCAATAATCAAGTTCTTTTTCAAACAAAGTAATAACTACCAAGCACATTTATCAAATTCTAATTGGCTTCATTGCCACAACCTACCTCCCAAAAATTCTCACAAACCCCAGAAAGCCAAGAAGCATTGGTAAGAAGGATGCAACTATTATTGCTCCTTGAATTGCTCTCATAGTTTCTTTAAACCTCTAAAAACAAATCACACAACATAACAAAGAGCGTAAGTATAAACAAACTAAAAAATTGAGGACATCAAATGCATTATAGTCCCTCTATATGTCATCATCCAGGATAGAAAGAAAGATTACGTGAAAACCACTTCCATGTAGACCCTTTCTTTACCATCCATACATTTTGTTCTATAGTCCAACAGAGTTCTAAAACTAGAAGAAAGAACAATAAAAAATTGGGTCAGACCAACCTGGTGGGGGTTTATGTATACACTAAACCTCCTGGACAAAGCAATGGAAATTGCTGGGATAATGAAAGCATAAGAGCCCCCCATCACCACCGGCAACCGAGTTCCAAACCAAGTCTGCAACAGTGTGTTTATACCAGCAACAAAGAGCAAAGTTTCTACCAATTCAGCCTTCTCCACCTATTTACATAAAGATAGAGGAATTGATGTTAGAAAGACTATGCACAAATGAATGAGAATGGGAAACACCATGTAAGAATTTTGCGCAGGTCTTACATTGCCACCACCCATAAAAGGGACTATTATGGTGGGAATGATGACAGTGGTCCCAAGCATCACCAAGAAGTGCTGAAATCCCAAAAGTATGGCTTCAGCTGCATATCAAAAAAATTTTAGCAAAGGATTTCTGTAAATATAATTAGTACTTATCATTCAATACCTAACAGGCTAACAACGTAAAAACCACTCCAATGTATAGTACAACAGGAAATCACTTTTTTTAGCTGGAATAGAAGGAAAATTTAAAGGAAAAACAAAACAGAAAATAAAAAACAGAGGACCCTACAAAACATTGAAACATGTTGAGATGAGAAAGTTTGTTTTTTGTTCTTGATCAGATAGAAAGTTTGTATTTAGATAAGAGGAAACCACTGAAACATGATGAGATGAGAAAGTTCGCTTTTTGTTCTTCATCAGAAAGAAAGTTTGTATTTAGATAAGAGGAAACCACTGAAACATGTTGAGATTAGAAAGTTTGTACCATGTTGGTATAAGTAAGAGAGCCTTCTTTCATTTTATTTTCTCACACAGACTGGTCTTCGGAAACCATTTTCCTCTTACCACCCATTTTCTTGGTAACCGAACAGGACTGACATTACCCAAAAAACGAGAATATCCAGCAGAACAGAAGTAATACAGCCAACATACATGTCTTGTCTCAGTCAGGTTTGAGCAAAAAGGAAACTTTCATATATAATGCATGTAATGGGAACAGAGTAGTGCTCTGTGTGTGTGTGTGTGTGTGTGTGTGTGTGTGAGAGAGAGAGAGAGAGAGAGAGAGAGAGAGAGAGAGAGGTACGCCAAGAAGGAGAGGAGGTGACGCAGAAGTCGACGCCGGGAAGCTGGTCCTTAACGGGATGTGGCTGGAACTCATCCACCTTCTGTGCAGCCATTGCTTGCTTGCTCACTGCCTCTCACACTCGCCCTCCAAAAAAATTTTTCAATTTTGTGCTTGTTTTTTTTCTCTCTGCTTCAAAAGTGTGTTAAGGGGTACGACGTGACTCACTATATAGTGATGATTAACCACAGAGAACTGGTTTAGCCAGCTAAGGCAATTGCTTGGCTTCTTCTTTCCCCATTAATTTCAGAGTTTCTTTTTTTTGTTTTTTTCCTTTTTTCATTTTAAATAAATAAAAAAACGAAAAGGACATGTATTTGTGAGTTAGACATTTTATTTTACATTTGTGGTAATGAAAACATGTGTAGGACTTCTACAGAGGATACAGGTGAGAAATTGAGAAATATGACCCGACTGTGATAGGTAATGTATGCACGTGGCATTAGTTTTTCGATAGCAAACAAAAATCTTACAACACTCGAGAGTGTGTAATTACCCTTATTTACTCCTCATACTTGTTCTTATTATTATACCAGGTCTTTTTTTGTTTTTTTGGGTACGAGACTCTGAGTTCTTTTACCAGGTCTATGTCTATGTAGCATTATTACACAAGTCAATTTATTGCAATATAAATTTTCCAAAAAGTTTTTCATGATTCCCATGATTATTTTTTCTGTTGTGAAAGACTGAAAGGTGACAAGCTAGAATCACAAAGATGCTTAATTTCTTGTAATAATTTTGCTTGTAAAATCATATGGAGGTCACGTGATCACTTGGAGGCTGAAGAAGCAGAGATGAGAGACCAGAGAGAGTGCCCTATAGAGGGAGGGATACCACTCCTACAACCAGACCTCGCCGTATCTCAGTGACAGACAGACACAGGCTGCTTGCTGCAGGTTGCAGGTTGTAGGTTGCAGGCAGCATATCATATCCTCCCATGTCAGAAAGAATATTGGAATTTTGAAGACTATGACCTTGACTACCTATCACTTCTTATTTTTTGTTCATAAAGGTGGCCTACTCCTCTTCTAATCCAACACCAACTCACCAACCCAATACAGACATTCACCATGAAAATTTATACAGCAACACACTACTAGTAATGTATATACCATAGAGATTAAAATTCATTTATAACATACAATATACAAACATTTTTCTACAATTTTTCACCGTTTAAAAAAAAATTTTCTTACCGTTATATTTTTTTATATTATATATATGTATTGAGCTTTTTAGTGATGACCAAAACGTAATGTACACTAGAGTACCCATTTTCGTGAATGGACTATTAGACCCTATTGAGAAATGAGAGAAATGCTGCTGGTTGGTTTATCAAAGTAACCACCCCTCTATTTAGGGATTGAAAATAGGGACAGTACTCTTTTTGTGAGGGCTGTAGAAGAGTCTGATCGAGTCTGACTGCACGTTGTTTAGTCCAAAGTTGTTGTTACTTTATAAAACTCTCAAAATTCATGGTTTATAACTTTATGTAATAAGGAAGTAAAGACCAGAGTCAAAGAGAAGTTGCACCAACCAATGCTGCATTCCTTGTTGGGTAAACGTTGGTGAACAAATAATCCCTGTAGGGCTTGTATTTCACTTGCATACAAATTACCAACCATCTTAAATAAGAAGCTAAAAAAATTCTCCAGCTACCCAAGAATTAGTAGACCTTTTTATGTTTATTAAGTATCACAAGCATTCATTTTGGCAGTTTGGGTAGAACTTAATCTAGTCATAAAGTTTTTGGATTTGGTGTGTTTCAAGGGAATATTGCCAATAGCTAACCCATACCCAAAATAAAAATAAAAAGTCATATTTCCATCATCAAGAATATATTAGGCTTTTGGTACAACCTCAAAGAACTACTAAATTAGTTGTCATATTTCCATCATCAAGCTTTTTTTTTTTTTATGTTATATCCATTATCAAGCTTGACACCCACTTTCGTTGGTGAAAGGCTTGGTGGGATCTGAATGAGTTGGGCTAAGAACATAAGCTTTGAGCTTCTGTTTACTGGCCCATTTGATATTTCCTAAAATCAAGTCTGTTAAGGATGATCTTTGTCTTAAATCCTTCTAAATACAGGCAAAGATTTGATAAGTCGACCCCGCCCAACCCAACTAAGAAGAACCGAACCTAACGGACACATCTTTTTCCTTTATAAGTATCGACGTACCTAGTAGTATGGACTTGTAATTAAACAGGACATTATAGTAAATGGTTGATGATTAAATCCTAACCAGAAAAGGTACGAAGCTTAGTTTGTGACTTGGATGAAATCACACTAAACACGTTCTTAAACCATCGATTAAGTAGGGGCCTAGTTTGCCCCCATTCACATTCCACAGTGGTGGGTAGCAAAAAAAAGATTTGATGAGTACTTGCACCAAACCAGTTTGATCATTAATTAGATTAGATGGATGCTTCTCTATGTAGGAAAGAAGATGCGCAGAGAATGCAGAAGGAGATATTAGATTACTGTGCACTTGCGCTGACACATAGTGTTACATTTTGTTTTTTTATGTTTTCACATTCTCACCGTTTTTTTTTTTCCTTAAGAAAGAAGTTCCGTAGATTAGATTATCAGAAGACCATCTGAGTTTCATGGGCCTCTTTATCCAGACTGTTTGATGGGCCTCTCTATCCAAAGGCACAATGTGAGTTTCTGTGTGGGCTTAACCAAAGATTAAGCACTACAAGCGCAGAAGAAATTGCTTGAGAATATTAGCAAAGCTAAAGAAAATATAAAACAAAGTAGAAACCCTGAAAATGACTGACCATCTGATGGCTGTACAGTGTGTATCTCCAATTCAAAAGGATAATCCTTTGTCTTTCAGTCTAACAAACGCGTTGATTTGTTCACAAAATGAGATTTGTTCAGACTCTCATTTAGTCTTTTTTTTTGTTTTCCTTTTTCCTTTTTTATTTCAAGTCAATCAAATATTTTAAACAATTCATCTTAAAGAATTAGGCATGAAGTATTTCTTAATATTATTATTAAGTATGAAGAATGGTGGTATAAAATAAAACTGAACTCATTTTCCAACCCTGCCAAATATTTTGAATACATGTCAATCAATCACTATTACGATGAAAACTCATCACTTTAATCAGGAGATCATTACATAAACAAAATGCTTATTGTCTCAACTTCTTTTTATCAATTTACATGGCTTTAATTCATTCAACATAATTTATATTTTAGTTTATATATATTTTTTGGATAGTGATTTTCGCATTTCTGTTTTAAACACTTGCACTCATTTCATTTAGTTTTTTTTTTTTAATATTGAATTATTAAGGCATAAAACAAAAAAATGTGTGTAAATATACAAAATTAGAGTGTTAAATTACCAAATTGCCCTCAGATTCACATGTGCATCAGACATGAACCGTAACTTGGATCGATGCATGGTTAACATCAATGAACTGGTGGACTTGAAACCTTTCCAATGAACCAAAGTAGAAAACAAAAACCCATTACCATGGTCTTTCTTTTCCTAATTGAGCTATAAATTGACAAAGAATTTAATGAATAAATAAATAGATGAAAGGGCGGGTACGATTTGTGATTTCCTACCTACGTGTCCTTAATCAAATTGATTACTCTTAATTTGTCTCTAATTTAACACAATGACTTTTGTCTTTATTTTTTAATTTCTTTTGAATTGAGATTGATTAGAACCTTTTTTCAATCAAACGACCTCAAGGATAGCTCTAAAGACGAGTAGACTGGGAGTGACTCAATGAAACTTGTCAATACTAATTTTATTTATAGGTATTGACAACACTTTAATATTTTAGATAAATACGAGTGCAAATCCCCATTTTAACGAAAACAAAAATGAATTTTGTTTCCTTTTATTTTATTTTTTTTTCACGGAAAATATATATTTTATATTTTCAAACAATCATTCATTATGCACGGATGATTTTTCAATTAATTTTTACAGGCTTTATGAATTGTTAAAATAAAACATCTTTCTAAAAATGCGCAATATTCTATTAATAGAATTCGATGTGTCAAACTAAAAACATATAATTTTTAAGCATCTATATATATATATGAACTACGAATTAATTTTTTTTTTTTAAATCTCCAAACGGTAAATATTGGTGGAGAGAAATCTCCCTTGGTTCCTTGCCTTCTTGGCCTAAGAAAAAAAACTAAAACTCCTAAATTTTTGCATTAAACTAAACCAAGAAATATGAAATAAACTCTGATTTAGCAACCTATCAAGAACACCAAATTAGAATGAGTAACCAGCAGCAGCCTCCTGTTGATGTTCCTCCTCCTCAACCCCAACCTCCTGCTGGTGCCGGCCTTCCTCCTCAGCAACAACCTTCTGGCAGTGTCTATCCTCCTCAAGGTTATATATATATGTTTTTTTTTTCAAATGTCCAAATTAGAATGAGTAACCAGCAGCAGCCTCCTGGTGATGTTCCTCCTCCTCAACACCAACCTCCTGCTGGTGCCGGCCCTCCTCCTCAGCAACAACCTTCTGGCAGTGTCTATCCTCCTCAAGGTTATATATATATATATGTTTTTTCTTTTTTCAAATGGTGGTTCTCTTGATTTGCATGAATTAATTTATGGAATATTTAAGTTTTTGAAATTAATTTACCAATTTAGAATTTTGTAATAACAAATTAGGTTATCCACCAACATCAACACCACCACCAGAAGGATATTCGAGGGACGCTTATCCTCCACCGGGATATCCCCCACCGGGATATTCTTCACCTCCGGCAGGCTATCCTCCCCGAAATTATCCTCCTCATCAGGGTTATCCTCCTCCCCAAGGGTATGGCTTTCCTCCCCAAGGACATCCACCTCCAGGTTATCCTCCCCAGCAGGGATATCCTTCTCCGGGTTATCCTCCCCAAGGATATCCTCCTCAATACTATGCTCAACCTCCAGCTCCACAGAAAAACAATAATGGCTGTAGTACTTGTTTTCAAAGCTGGTATATTAATTTCTTTTCAAGTAAACATGAATTAATATTGATTTTTCTTTTTCAATATAGAACATATGAATTTTGAGTACTGCATATTAATGTTTTCAATTTTACAAATGGTGCAGTTTGGCTGCTCTTTGCTGTTGCTGCATGTTGGATGCGTTATGGGGTGCATTTTGATTATTGGATATTGGCATACACAATTCCCAACTTTATTTTATATGTCAAATTTTTCTCTGTTTTTACCTCCATTGTCTAGAAATGTAGATAATAGAATTATAATTTAAAAAGGTGCAGCATAGTTCATATTTTCTTTATAATTAGGCTTGTAAATCTAATAAAAAAGTTGATATTTTTCTTTCGCTACGTTCATTGTAACATTTTTACTTTTATTCATTGGGATTTTAAAGTCCTTGAGTTCACATTTAAGAATGAATATGCTTTTGTAAATTTGTCGTCACAGTCTGGTTGAATTCATAGAAAAACAGAGGCTAATTACGTTGGGGTTTTAAATTTAATGAATAAATAAATAGATGAAAGGGCGGGTACGATTTGTGATTTCCTACCTACATGTCCTTAATCAAATTGATTACTCTTAAATTTAATCATTCTAATTTCTGGTAAACATTTTTTAAATAACGCTTTTTTGCAATGTGCACTACTCTTTTTGCGTGTTGCTCTTATCTACCAAAATTTTACCGAAGCCAATTAGGATTAACTTAGTCAAGTTATGATCTCTTTTTTTTTTTTTTTTTAATCATTCTATTTTCTGGTAAACATTTTTTAAATAACGCTTTTTGCAATGTGCACAACTCTTTTTGCGTGTTGCTCTTATCTAACAAAATTTTACCGAAGCCAATTAGGATTAACTTAGTCAAGTTATGATCTCTTTTTTTTTTTTTTTNTTTTTTTTTTTTTTTAAAATGGGAAGTTATATTCTTTTATATATATATATACGAAATGATTAATACGTTGTACATAATTGAAAATAAATGTCAAAGAAAGAGTGAAGAAAATCACTTTACGGCACTTATACATAGATGCATGCTAAAGCTAAACTTTCATGATTTACACGGGTTATATGTTCTTACATTTCTAGCAAGTGCATGTAATACGATAACTCATTCTCTTGCTCATTATCTTGCAACTCATATTCATCTTTTGGTTAGAGGCTCATGTTGCCTTAGACTTAGATTATGTACCTTCTTAATTGTCAATAAAATTGCTTTGGTTATTAAAAAAAATTAAATGAACTCTAGGATACATGACAAGCATACCATTTAATCTCTACTATACCCATTGTTCAAATTTAATAATAAGGCTACATTTGTAAGTTATGATATTATTAGGTTACTAGCTAGCAGTTTAAAATTTAAAATAAATATTTTTCAACAAATCAGTTTTAACATCTCTTTTTTATTAGAAATAGAATCACGTACTCATATATATAGGTAAAGATAATGTCTATAGTAACGAGAGAACTATATATGTCTTTTGTGTCAATATTTTGCCAGAATGAGAATTCCAAAATGATTATGAGATTTCATTTTCATATTTGGTATATACAATTTTGAAAGTATGTTACTTTTGACATAAATTAATGAGATAATCATGAAATTAAGAGAAAACTTAAAAGCTATATATGAACCTAAATTCTTTGGTGTTTACCTTTCACATCCCTTGGCATTTAGCAATACTCTACTTTAATATTTTATGGCCAAATTAGCCTATTGCACTATTTTCACTCTGAATTTGTATTTTCTATAAAAAAAGATATGCTAGTGTTACTGTTATAAATGTCAAAGTAGAAAGTTCTTAAGACCCTATTTGCTTTTCGCACATGCAAAAAGGCACGCAAATGTACGTGAATCATTATTAATATTTAATGTACACATTTTTTACAAATATCAACAGTTGATAATTGTTCAAATGCATTAAAACTCAAGATTTAACAGACAAACAACTCAACTTAATATATATTTACACTGAACATTTAATATATAACGAGGACTTGAAATTCCAGTGATATATAGGAGGACGCATCACTCCTTTTTTTTGAAAGTTAGAATATAATTTTCTCCTTTTTTTTCATTGGAAATCGAAATAGCACATGTAGCTCCACATCCTTAACATATGTAATTACCAAAAAAAAAGAAAAAAAGCAGATAGCATGAAAAACAAACCTTCCTAGACAAAACCTCCCTAGACAAACCTCATGGTTCCTTGGCCTAAGAAAAAACCAACTTTGAATCGATGTCCCATTCATCGTTTGCTTGCTGCTTCTCTTATTAAAAAACAAATAACAAAAGAAAAGAAAAACCAAATAACGTATTTAAAACGACTACCCACACCAACATACAGCCTGTCCCTCTCTCTCTCTCAATAACTTAAGTTTTTCTGCCAAATACTTTTGCAGAAGAAGCAAAAGACTTAAACCCAAGAAAAGGATCAGTTCAAATTTTCTGATCCAGCAAGCAACCAAGAATGAGTTACTACAACCAGCAACAGCCTCCTGTTGGTGTTCCTCCTCCTCAAGGTCATATCCATGTTTCTTCTTCTTTCTTTCTTTTTTTAATGGGTTTGAATTTGCATGAATTTGTTAGATCTATGAGCTTGGAATCAAAATATTTTGGAGTTTTGTGATATGGGTTTGGTTTTAATTTTGTGATTATGTAATGTAGGTTATCCACCAGAAGGATATCCCAAGGACGCTTATCCACCACCGGGATATCCCCCACAAGCATATCCTCCACCTCAGGGATATCCTCCTCAGGGATACCCTAACCAGGGATACCCCCCTCCCTATGCCCCTCAGTATCAACAGCCTCCTCCTCAACAACAACAAAACAGCAGTGGCTTCATGGAAGGCTGGTACGTTATAATTAAACTCCATTTCCCTCCCTCTCTCTCTCTCTCTCTCTCATCAATTTGTGAAACTGAGTTGGTTCTTGACTCAGATCTGGGGTCGTCTGAGTTGGGCACGAGTCAACCCGGTCAACTCGGGTTTTGTTTTTTGGTCCACGCCTGTTGTGAGGGTGGAAGGGAGTTTTTGTCGGTTAATTAGAGTCAAATAAAAATTCACGTTACTCGACGAGGATGATGTCCACACCACATGAATAGTACGGTCTAGCTAGGATTTTTTGTTCCCAAAATGCCCTTGTTACTCTCATTAGTGATAAGGGTATTATAGTCATTTCTATTTGTCTATCAGGTCGAGGTGACAGGTCTTATGTACTTTGTTCGATGCTTTAAAGGTCTGTACAGTCTTAGAGACCAATTTTTCCAAGCACTCTCAGACAACATAAATTTGATTGTACATGATTATATGGCATGCAAGTTGCAACCACGATTAATCGTGAAAACCTAATGAAAATGAAAATGTGAATTTGTCAATATTAAAGAATTAAAAAGTGATTATATATATGATGTACAATTAATAGCGGTATTGCCAGAATTTTATTTTAAATTATGAATAAGTGCATTCTCTAATTTGTTTTGGATTATAAAAATGGTGCAGTTTGGCTGCTCTTTGCTGTTGTTGTCTGCTGGATGCCTGCTTCTGATGAGAACTCTGGATCAATATGAATGAAGCCCATTTGATTGTACAATGTACAAAATTTGATGCCCAGATTGGGTTGTCAAATTTTTCTATCTGTTACTGATTTCACCTCCAGTAATGTTCAGTTTTTTGTTTTAGTTTTTATAACATGTCTGTTTGTCTTCATAAATAATATAAACTTTTTGCTTGGGAAAGTTTACGTTGCTTAATTTACATCTTGTTATGTGCTAGTGTGTTTTATCTAAATTCTCAACTAGGATGAAAAACTTTCCTTTTGGGTTGCACAGGCAACTGGGTTTTAAGAATAAAAACAGTGGGAGATCTTGAAGTGCTTTTTGTGGAGGTACATTTGTTGGACAAGCTAGTATTATTTTGGAAGTTTTAAAATTTTGTTTTGGGAATAATATAAAGAGTTGGGGGAATATTTCTTTTTGGGTTGGAAGCATTGGGTTTCAAAGATAAAAGTAGTGGGAGAATTTTGAAGTTCTTTGTAGAAGTACATTGGACAACGTATGATTTTGAAAGTTCTTAGATTTTGCTTTGTTGGGGTTATGGAGGATGTGTTGGATTTTGCTTTTGGGATCTCAAGGAGCTAGCTGGAGGAATAATATGTTTTTCAGTCCAAACAAAAGAGCTGAGAATATGTTTGATTTGATGCTTTGGGAAAAGCTTTCAAATCTTGGGATTTCAAGTTAATATTATATCGGTTCAGGTTAATCATTCATTGGATTTTAAGTTAATATTTGCATATCAGAATCAGAAGAGAAAAGAATAATTTTAAGGATTTCAAATGATTCATTATATTGAGTAGGTTTTATAAAAAATGTTTATGTATAAAGCATTTTTATTTAGTAACATTTTTATTAATAATTTTGTGAAAGCACTTTTAAAACCGTCAATTCATGATTTACCTACAATCGTGATGCAATAAATTAAAGAAACAAACAACAATAATGTGTTTGTTTTTGTCATCAACGTTATTAGGGCATGATTGGTTGTGCTTTGTGTCGTCAAGGTCCAAATATTTGCCCATATCGATCTAATGACCCATTTTTTAGTAGTACGTGAAAACGGTTTTAGTTATTAAGTATGAGAGATTTGTATTAATCACTAGCTATTAACTTAAGCTGGTTTGGTTAGCGTCTGCTGCATAAACTTTGTAAGAACTAGAATGAAGCCAATTTGGCAACAAAGACATGAATGTCAGAAAATACATGCATAGTCAACTCTTGACAAAAACAAAAAACCATAGTCAACCATCGTGTGGATTAGAACGGTTCAACACGTATAAACAGTGGCGGACGCACGTTAAAAGACAGGGGGTCAGGCGACCCCCCAAACGGCGAAGCTTCGGCCCATGAACTACCTTTCTCAGCTGTCGATGACCCCCCAACATTGGGACGGTGACCCCCTTGCAGCCTAGCAGCCTAGCCCAGCCTCCCGTCACTCTAGGCCAAGCTTGGAAGATCACCATCTGTAATTGGACCAATGTTATGTCATATGTGTCTTTGAACATAGGGCCCGTTTGGTTTACGGAATTGATTTCCTATGCATTTTCCATGGTAAAAGGAATGTAAGATTCCTATTACTGTGTTTGGTAACGCTAGGAAAGTAAACAAGAATTACCTTTTTATTTCCATTCCCATGTTTGGTAAGTGTAGGAACAAGAAATAAAAATTATCTAATTTTCCAATTATATCCTATATGAGTATAAAAAGAATATGTAATAAATGGTTGGCTAGATTTGAAATTTTAAAAAATTTGTAAGGATAAATCTGTCTAAAAAATATGCAATAAATGCTTTCCCAAGAGGGGGAAAACAAAACCCAAGCTTGAGCAATGGTATCATTTTCCCCCTAATAGGGGCATCAGATTCCCTTGAGTCAAGAAATCATTTCCCTTCCCTACATTTGTCAAACGTGGGAATGGAATTGATTTCTCATTCTCAAGCCTCCAAAACTTGAACCAAACAGGCCCTTACTTGTTGGCCTTCCATGAAAGCTTTCTTACTAGCTTTCTTCTTTATCTTTGTCTGTTTTTCTACAGCTTGGCTTTGTGCCTTTGTTTGTATCGTCTATTGGTTTTGGGCTTTTAGTGTTGTTCTCTCCGGGCCTTTGGCCTTTTCAATGAATTTCTTTTAGACCCAAAATAAAATAAAGAACAAGTATCGTGGTTGGCTACATATGTGAGGGAATTATTTTCAGCCAATTAACTAAAAAAAGAAAAGAAATTATAACTACAATTTTTTTGTTCAGTTTAG
>QANT01006803.1:0-63778 GCA_003254885.1 Purshia tridentata | reverse complement strand
ATTATATGATTATTTATGTTTAATTTATGATTCAAAGTTATAGTATAAATAAAACTAAGGTATTTATTCAATAAAACATATGTAATTATTAATTAGTGAACCATTTTTTGTACGGTATTTGTCTCCAGCGCGCATTATATTCATCTTATATCACATGAAACTCATTATATAATTTGGTTTCTTCAATGTTTTTTATCAAAGTAGTAGATAATATGTTAAATAAACATATAGTAAAGTATCATTCAAAATTTCCGTATTTTAATAGTAATTTCCGTCATTTCTATTTAACTTCTGTCGAAATTTAAAATTTTCTGAAATTTCCACAGAACCGAAATTTAACTCCTTGCATCAGATTCATCACCCAATGAGAGAATTATGAAACCCGTCTTTTTCTTTTTCAGAATATTCCAAAAGAAAGTTGTTTGGATCGTTTATGATAGAGGAAAGGGTTAATTGGTTGGTTCTATGCTAGCCACGTTTGCAAAATTTAATCAAGTTGAATTATGATGAAAAGTGTAGTTAACTACTCTTAAGTCTCTAATACAATATGAATAAGGTTCAGGTTCAGTTTGGGATTCATATTAGGTTAAAATTGGACATTAAAATTACACAGACTATTTTTAAATTAGTTTAATCATCCTCTCTTAGTTCGTGGTTGGCCAGAGTCCCAAATTGGGTATAAATAAGTAGCTAATCCTAATTCACTTCAACATCAAGTTGAGCTATTATTCTAGTCTATTGGTTACTAATATATGGGAGATCCAGCTGTATATGGAATCATATCCATGCCCTATAACTCACCTATGTGGTGTCCTTAATTGGCAGAGCAGAGCAAGTGGGGTGTCCTTAATTAGGGGCTAATTTGGCAATTCCCTAACCTAATGCTAAATCCATTTTATTTTAATATATGGTTCAAAGTTTCATACCTTCTTCTTCACAGTGCATGCACTTCAAGGAAAAAGAAAAAGAAAAAACCTACTACTTCATTGATAGCGATAGAGATCTACTATATGACAGCACTACACCTACATATGCATATTGAAAACTTAGGAATACCTAATTGCTTGCTTTCTACACATGCACTACTGCTAGTCCATGTATCAGAATGCAGAATGTGTTGCTTTACATTAACAAAAATATAATTGTGTATAAATGTTTATATGGGTCTTACACATTTCATCTTATACCAAATTAGTTTAAGGTTATGGTATCAAAGTCATAGTCACATTCACTCACGTGCGTTAAGTCATATAGCTACACGTGCTTTACATCATCAAATATGAGTTGTTCACTTATTTAACTTAAGTGACGCAGAGGTGAGTTGTTGGATGTTCCAATCTTTTTAAAAAATTTTAATTTTTCAATGTGGAATAACACACTTGACTCGACATTCTCACATTATTGTCATATTACCAATTTGGCAATCCAACATCATCGATTTAGTACCAAACTTGCAATTTTATTCTTCTCTTTCATTTTTACCTCTTTTTTATGAGTTGTTCACTTATTTAACTTAAGTGACGCATAGGTGAGTTGTTGGATGTTCCAATCTTTTTAAAAAAATTTTAATTTTTCAATGTGGAATAACACACTCGACTCAACATTCTCACATTATTGTCATATTACCAATTTGGCAATCCAACATCATCGATTTGGTACTCATTTTAGTACCAAACTTGCAATTTTATTCTTCTCTTTCATTTTTACCTCTTTTTTATTTCTCTCTACTCTCACTCAATGACTCATGGTGCAAGTTTAGTATCAAAACGGGTACCAAATGTGATATGCAATCTGCTTTCATTAGCGTAGATCATGTCATTACTAATATAAATGTAGTTGTTTCCTTGGATCCAGATCCAAACGTAGCATAGAAGAGTGAGAAATGGTAACGATAATTACGGTATGCAAGAGCAAGTGGGCCGGTGCCACTAATTTCCTTTAAAAAATTTATAATTAAAACTAAGAACCATAAAATCATAAAATACTCTTCTCCATAATACATAATTTTCTGGTACATTTCTCCATAATCTTTCAACTCAGAGAACATAGACACTTGTATTTGTGTATATATATATATTGGCCGGTACTTATTTATTTATTAATTCTAAGAGAAAGCAGGAGACTGCCTTCAATGTACAATGTACAATACGGACTTATCATCTCAAGGTTCATTGATTCTTCTGCTACTTTTCTTTATAGGATGATTCTCGATCTTTTGACCTATTTGCTGTTTCCCAGTTATTTCTTTCCTGTTTCAAAAAGATACGTTTTAGAGAAGCACAATTGACCATGACTCTCTTTATTATATCTCAACCATCATATATAATAAGTGTGATGTATCACTACAAATCTTTTATACGACACTTCTCTTTTACGGAAGAAGAAATGTGGAGTTGGTGCACAAGTAGAGATACAAAGTTATCCAAATGTAGCGCTACATCTTGTCTATTTCTGTTTCCGCATTAATTCCGCATTCTCTTTTTGCATAAGAGAAAAATTCTCTTTTACATTATGTATCTGTGCTCCTCTATACTTGATTAGTTTAAGACTAATACTAAAGGAACTAACTATTAATTATTCCAATTTTTCATTACTAATTTATGAGATACATAACATAATAATGGTTAATTGATTAGTTATAAATAAACGAGATATAAAGGGAATCCAAATAAAATTTTATTGCACGAATTAAATCTAAAAAGTTGGAATAATAAGTAGTGTACATCTCCTTAGTATTATTGATAATCTATACCCTCATCCCCTAAGTATTATTGATAATCTATACCCTCATCCTCTAATGTTTCCTTAAGAAACATCCACTTGAGATTAATAAATGCAGTCCATAATACCACATATCCACTTGAAGTAATGTATGCAGTGCCATGATACCCACAAGGCCACAAGAACAATTTAATAATGATCAGCTATTCATTGGAGATGTTATCTAGGAACTCTCTCTCTCTCTCTCTCTCTCTGAATTTTATACTGTATAATCCAACTCAATCAATTTGGAAATGCATGTGTACCTGCTATGTTTGACTATATTCCAATTCAGCTAGGCCATGGCTTTTGTGAACATCTCTCATTCTTTGAATCTAATTATGTAAGTAATATCTGCTCATTAAGTTAATTGCCTTCTAAGCTAAATAATTACTACTTTTACAGCCCAATTGAGTATATAATTAACCACTATATCTAGCAACTTGAAGTATCATAATGAATTCCACAGTAGAACCAAAGCAGAGGCGCCATGAATATAAAATTTTAATTTAATTTAATTATGAAGGTGCAGTGCAGATCATCTGCCAGCTAAAGCTAAGCATGCAACCTCTCTGGCTCAGTGGCTATATATCTCAATGAGAATTTGGATTTGGATTTTCACAATCAGAGGCATCCTTCTCCAACATTCTGTAAAATATGTTTTCCAGCCAAACATCAATTATTTAAAGCTGCAGGGTAATTAAGGACTAAACTTAATTAGGGCATAGTTTGAATTCCTCTAATTAATCCTCTGCAGTCTGCAGTACTCTAGTTTAATGGCGATTGACATATTTAGGGGATGACCAAAATAAAAGAAGAAGACACATTTAGGGAAATTTAATAGCTTGAAATGTGATAAACGTCAGACATGTTTAAGCATAAAAAGGGGTAATTTAAGAACTTATTATTTCAATTTTTATTTTTAGCATAACACAAAATAATGAAACAATATCATTTTTGTTGTCTGATGTGTTTATTATGTGGGTCAAATCATATAAGTGGAATATGTATTATTGGGCTGCCCATCTCATGTTATAAAGTTCAATGAAGCTGGCCCACATTCACTTTCAATGTTGGAAGGGGTGGGACAAAACATCGTGTTGAATTATCAATGCTCAATATGAATTAATTAATTAATTATGAGAGAAAGAGGGGTTGGTTTTTCTTTTATTTTTTATTACCATTATTTGGAAGCATAGAAAGAGGCAAGGACTTGATTAGAAGAAAAAGTAAGTTCACAATTAAAATTTATTTTAATTTTAATTTCAAATGGAATTAAACGTGAAACACGGAACATGCATGACATTTCATCATATGAATGTGAATCACATTAGTCAACTCCTGAATTTTGTTGACAATAGGTCCACTTAAGACAGCTCAATGGCTCATACTTTTACACTAACACTGTGTTTGGCAAAGTGATCCAAGAAAGCACTATTGTGTTTTGTGGATGAGGTCAACTTATATATATTTAGGCTGAAAGCAAGAGATGTATTATATATTGGTTTTACAGAGAAATAATATCAACTCAGTTTCAACCCAAAAATTTATACACACTTTATATAGTGTGTTAGATCCAATTAATGCAAAAGCAAAACTTATGTTTCAACTCAAAACGACCCATCTATTCATTAAACCCACAACCCAACTAGCCCGATGTATATGGAGGATCAAGGGCTTCACTTTTATGGTTTGCCAAGGGCAGCTAGGGCTCTCAAAAATACTTTAACATGGTACAAAGTGATTTGGTTTCAGTAGGTCTTGAATTTAAAACTTCCAATTCTCCTTCTCTACTTCTTTGGTTGTTGGTTTATAAGGCACACTCACACCTACTTGTTTCCCTTTGATTGCATCTACTTGATTCTTCATGTGCATGATAAGACTACACTTGAGGAAGGGTGTCTATTCCCTTAAGTTTAAGCTTTTATGCTCCGATAATTGTTTAATAATTGCATCAGGCTACCTACGTTTTGAAAATTTTAATTTCTATAAGTTGATTATGTCTCTTTAGCTAAGTGGGTTTTGGATTACTTTATTTCCTCTAAACAATCAAGCATAGAGAGGTGAAAAGAGGGACAAACAATATCTTAAAAAGTATCTAACCTAGCAATTCATATATAGCAAGCATCAGTATCAGAGACTTGCGTAACTTACAAAGCAGGAAGAAAAAGCAAAGAGAATAGAAAGAAGTTATTCAGGTTTTGCTTGCTCAATCATATAAGCCCTCTTGCTCCCATACGTCAACAAGAAAATCGATCATTTCCTGTCATTTAAGTTTATGCAAAAGTCAGTCAAAGAGAGCTTGCAGAAGCAATACCAAAAGACGAAACAATGTCAATATGGAGCCAAGTCAACTTACAGAAAGAGGGATTGGCTGCGGAAAACGCTTGTTGGTACCAAGTAGGTTATCATAAGTTGCATTCCAACTACAGAACACAATAATTGGATCATTAGTATAATACTCTATGGATGCCTAACTAAGAAAATGCTAATTCAATTGCAAGATACAAAAACTTGCTCAGGCAGCAACATTTTGTGTAATGCAATCCAAGGTGCAAGAGAAAGTTAATATCAATCAGGGCACTTTGAAAATTTTGAAAACTATGCCTTTTTTGCTTTCATTAAAGACTGTTAGGCGTTGTTTGGAAGGCTGGACATGACTGGACAGCACAAAACAGAAAAAAAATCCCATTGTGAGCAGCCTTTCAGGTGGAGGAAGAAGAGGGTATAGATGGCCAAAGCAAGTCATCAGTGCAACCCATGTGTTTGAAGGGGACAACATGAGCTCTTTCGACACTTGCCCAAACATTTGGCCATCTCTACCTCTTCTTCCTCCACCAGAAAAACTGCCTCACACTGATTTTCACTATTTTTTTTTGTTCTGTCCTCTCCAGACTTCCAAAGGAGGCTTTAAATTTTAACCCTTTTTTGTTTTTATTAAAGACTTTTAGCCCTTTTTTCCGAGTCACAAACATATAGTTATCAACTAGTGCTCGAACTCCCCTCAAGTAGTGCTTGCTGAGCCTGCCTTAAAAAATTAAGCCGGTATGGAATATTGGGCCTAAATAAGAATGGAGATGGAGGGTTGAGAGTTGGGCCTTAGTGGTTCACTTGACTGGAATAGGCTTCAGATGGAGCTGGAGTGGGTTAAAACTTGTTGGGCTGTTGAATTAACATAGAAACTCTTTCACTCTCTCTCTTTCTCTCTTAAGCAATATTCATCGGTTATACTTCTAAGACTGTAGAAAAATGGCTAAAGTGTCTTTGATGGGCCCAAATTTTGGTTAGTTTTCATAATTTCCCCACATACTTCTACAAGCTAGGAATTGCCTATTCATACTTGAAACATACATGTTAGCCACTTGAGGGATGATCTAAAGAATATCAGCAAAAGATAAAAAGAGAATGCTGCTTCTATAAAATGCCCCTACATCGATTAAACACTTCCAGTATCATAGATTCATAGGCAACAAAGAAATTCACCTTATTCTGGGTTCTTGAACTTGTGACTGGGGTTGAGTTCTTCTATTTCCAACCCACTGCTGTCTTGTCTGGTTCCAGAGTAAGAGACCTGAATCCATTAAAGTTATTATAATGAAAGACTTAGTTTGAGAAATGAATTGGAAACAAAGGCATCCATAATACAATGATAACTCTGGACAAAAATTGAGCCACAAAGTTTCAGAAAATCCTACAGAGCTTAACTTTGCAGATCTAAGCGATTACAAATTAATAGACTGACAAGATCAACACCAGAGCAAATGTAGATTTTGCACACAAAAAGCACAAAAATCAATAACAATGATGAAGACAGAAGAAAAAGGTTATGTGAGTCAAACTTTCATAAAAACAATACATCCACCATTGCCTTCTTTTGTTTTGAAAAAATAAAACATGCACAGAAAGCAGTCATAGAGGAAAAACTCATAAAAGTGGTTCAGAAGCTACTTTCAGTAGTATGTTATCTGTATTTAAGAGAAATTTCATATTTGAAAGCAATGGTGAAACTCTTGAGATAGATGAAACCATAAAGGCTAAAGCCAACTGGAGCTCTTTCTCTTACTGACTACTTCCCGGAGCAAGATAGTTAGAACTATCTATCCCCAATCTTGATTGGGCCAATTTTATATGGAGTATACTAAATAAACTAGAAGGAAGTATATGATTAAACAATACAAGACTGACAAGGCCAAAGAAACACACAATACAAATGACAGTTTCAATGAGTAACTATAGGACATGTTCATACCACACAACACAGAGAGAGAGAGAGAGAGAGATTAAAAGTAAACTTGCCATGATTTACAAATTCAGGAGCACTGCTTGTGCTGCCAGAAGCACCGTGGGTATCAAGGGTCTGGTTTGAAGTGCTAATTGATGAGATGCTTCTCTGGGACTGGACTGCACTGTTGTCCATTTCAAAAGTGCTAGTGCTCCAGAAATCCTCTGATATGCTATTTTTCCTCACTGATCGACCTTGAATTCTTAGTCCGTTTGATGGTTCATCCACCGCAATAATAAGTCTGGGTTTTGTACAGGATCCAAGACAGCCTCTGCTCTGTTACAAATTAGGTTTAAGTCACCGAAAAACAGATTAGTACAACACCTATCAACTCGAATCCCAGTCTACGACCCAGAATTTTATCACAAACTATAAAAAGAACACATATATTTGCACACAAAAATTCCTTTGGAACCCCAGTCCCCACATCCCAGAAAGGAAGAAAATAAGGAAAGAGTGAAAAACCAGTTGCATACATTTGCCCATGAACTAAAATAGTACGATCTTCCGATCACTGAAATATCCACCACCTAAAATCAAATCTGGCCTTTTTTTTCAGGTAAAATATACAGAACCTTACAAAAGAAAATGATGTAAGCTTATAAGCATGCAACCTAAGACAAAGGTTTGGATAGCTGTCATAGTCTGCATAAGCAAATATATAAATGCAGGTGGCAATTAATAAGTGCAAGTTCCTATAAGAAACCGAACATTAAAAAATAATGAAAATACACTTGAATGCATGAATGTGGACCCA
The DNA here is from genome assembly GCA_003254885.1 of Purshia tridentata. NCBI lineage: Eukaryota > Viridiplantae > Streptophyta > Magnoliopsida > Rosales > Rosaceae > Purshia > Purshia tridentata. The sequence continues at coordinate 55,979 of QANT01006803.1, read as the reverse complement.
TCAATCTATAAGCAAAGTATTAGGATTCGGCATTTTTAAACCACGAAACGCTCAGTTTTCATTTCAGGTGTAACCGTTGGTTTCAAATTCACCGTGGGAACAAAAAAAGCCTAGGAATCAAATTCAAACATAAACAAAAGAACTTAGCCACTCACACTCACACCACCAGCTCCAAGTTCAACAAAAGCCAAAATGCCAAATTTTGAAAAAGCCTCTTACAATAAGAACTACACATGGCCATTTCATGGAGCAGATATTCACCAGAAATAATTTTAACTAAGAAAAAGAAAGAAAATTTTCTCCCTTACTCTGAAAAGTTCCTTGCATTTACTACTGACTTTCTCCATAATTAGAACCACAAGTGCTCGAATACAAGCTCCAGAGAATAAAAAAAATGAACAGCAAGGTTTCTTCCCAAAGCATCTCTCCGTCTGGGACAATAAACAGCACCTAGAATACATAATTCCTATGCAAAGGGAAAACCCTTCGAATATAATTACCAACTGCCTAAGACTTGAAGAAAAGAATGGCAAATAAAAAAGCCACCAACACATTTCCCTGTTCACTGACTCTCAAGCTCGCTTAACAAACAAGCAAACCCAAGTACAAAGATTCCAAAAACAAAGTTAAAGGAACAAGCTTGAGCTACAGAAGGAAACCTTAAGCCCCTGTTTGTTCATCCAGAAAGCTAAGGAAAAAAAAAGAAAACAAAGAAAATATTGCACTTTTGAATCTTTTTTTTTTTGGGTGATGTCAGCATCCTAGAAACAGCAAAATCAATTAAGATACACCAAATAGTTGCATGTCCATTTTGAGCTCAGATTTTAATTTCTATGGTCTCAATAATTGGAAGATAAAAAAAAAAAAAATCATTCTCAGATGTGAAGTATCACTTCTTTATTTTGTTCTCATTGCTTCTCTGAACAACCAGACAATAAGCTACCCTATGTTTGGTTGCTGAGAAAATCCACAAAAACAATCCAAGTTTTCAAATTTTCTTATTCAGTTTCCTTAAGTTTCTCAGGAAACAAACAGAGCCCAGTTAAAAAAAAAAAAAGAGAGAGAGAGAGAGGAGTAAGAAAAAACTCACCCCATGCATGTGAAAATGGCAGAGACCCAAGACGGAAGGTATCTACAACTTTTCATCTAGACGCGGCCAACCTCAAACCTCTCCACCAAAACCCTAAATCCACGAAGAAGAGAGATATACCTCACGATCCTGCATCATACATACAATTAGAGCTGGTAACAGGCCACTCACAGATAGACACCAATCCAATTTTAGCCGAAATCAAATACAATCACCAAGATTCATGCTTTGTTTGGTTTACAAGAAAAAGTTAAAATCAGAGAAAGGAAAATGATTACTACCAGTACCACCTTCCCTCAAAAAAAGAACAAACAAAAGGGTTTTCATTTTCAATTATTACTATTATTATTATTTTTATAATAATGGACCTGAAAGATGGCATGGTTGAGTTGGAAGTTGGCTAAGGTCAGGTTCTTCTCTCCTTCATGAACCAGTTGGCCTTGGCCCTCTGTTTGGTTACTGATTGAACCAAAGAGGCACCCTTTGCTTCCTCTCTCTGTCCCTCTCTCTTTATTATTTCCTTTTTCTCTTTCTTTATGTGCAGTGCAGGTATGATTTACTTATTAATAGTAAGGAGAGAAAACAAAGGGTTAAGTGCTGAAGTGGAACTGTGGAAGGGGGAGGATTAGTTTAATTATTGGTTGCTTTGGTTTTTCCATTTTGTTGTTGTGACTTGGGGGTTACAAGTTACAACCACTTCTGTGAAATTTTAGGATTTGTGTTGGTGTTGGGGGGTCCATATTGGTGGGGTGGGCTGGGGTGGTGAAATTCAGCAATCATCTTATCATCATTAATCATCCGTTTAGTTTTTTTGGGTATTTTTTTGTTGGTTTTTTATTTGTGGATCACTTTTAATATTATTGGATTTGAATCATTTGATGAATGTTCTGTTTCTTCTGTTAGAGTGTTACAACCCAATTATTTGATGGTTCACAAGACCAATTATTTGAGTTCATTGTATTTGTGGGTCTCTTGTGGAGATGTTTGTTTTATCTCCTTTTGGAGATGCAAATTATGGATTCTGTGTCAGGTGTATAAATGTATAATTGGGTTTTGCTTTTTTTTATCTATTTACTTTTTGGGACTTTTTTCAACCCCAGCAATATATATATATATATATATAAAATATTCCCTAAAGTCTGAATGGATTTGGATGAACCAAAATATTGACCTGTAAGTCTTGAAGTGGATAAGCGAAGAAAAATACTAAGACTAATCAATAAATATATATATATATATAGGACATGAAAAGAACCTCTCAGATGTATCAATTCAAAGTAATGGATGAGGTTTTATATTTTTAATTGAAAAATTGAAACCCAAGAAAAATAAATTTCAAACACTTGTGAAGGTGATTGATTTGTGTTTCACAGTTCACACAAGTTGGCATTGTGGTGGCACATAGCAAAATGTGAAACCTTTTTGTCTGTTTGGACTTTGGTCTGTAGGGGCCCTTGTGCTACCTGTACTGCATTGCAGTGGTAAATTAATTGCAGTAGAACTGTAGAAATATCTGTTACTTTATCACTTAGGCTATGTTTTGAGTTTTCTGAATAAATGCTGCCAAATATGTGTGCAGTGTGCTGTTGTCCTTTGTGTTAACCATATCCATTAATGCGCAAGAAGTCATCTAAGTGAAAAAAAAACACTCTGCCAAAAGTTTGAGAAATTCATTGATACAAGGGCAACTTATTCCATTGCAACCATAAATTTACCAGATAAAATAGCTCAAAAGTCGGAACATATTCAATCTGCAAACCTTTTCAGCTTGAAAAGAACGAGGTAATTTGAGGGAATTAATGTATATCCAAAGTAATAAGGCCATCATCCTTGGCTTTACAATTAGATCTGAAGAAATCTAGGTATTCATTTCAAAACCAATTGACAATAAATTTAGTCCAAGACCCTTATAAGTCACTATGCAAGTTATACTTTTCCAATGTGTTACAGCACTCTACATTCTCATAAGATCCTATATCTTATCACTTTTCTGCGCTTCTTTGGACCTTATGGCTAAATGGGGTATTCCTTTGGTGAGGTAATAAGCATGTACCATGTCCCCTATTGCATACTAAGGAATTGGGACCTAAATAATCAATACAAAGGTAGAAACCTTTTAATGAGACTGTGATGAGGTCAATGGACAATGATGCATGTGCTGAAGAATGGTGGTTGACGATGGAGTTATGACTGGGACTATAGTGGGGAAGGTGGAGACTTGTATGGGTTGTGCATTGAATTTGCATTAGAGGGCAGGAGGAACTAGAAGCTAAACTCTCTCAACACACACACACACACACACAGAGATTAGAAGAGGAAGAACTTTTGGAATCTGTTGTTAAGAGAAACAATGCAGGATAATAGTTGATAAACATTAAATTTTATTTTGATAACAGTTGCATATGTTCTGTACACATCACAGTGGCTGACATTGTTAATGACTAGCAGGAATGTAATATTACTTTTTGAGTAGACACAACTGTTAGGTGGTGAGGATTGGAGGAAGGTAATCAGATTTGTTGCCCAAAACTCGAGCCTTGGTGTCAGGGAAATGTTCGAACCCTGGAAGTGTTGTTACAGTTCCACTGTTGGTTACCTCAACGGGGTAACGAAGAAGATGACTTGGAAGGTCTTTATCAAGTGTGTCACTTGCGTAAAGATCCCAGTTACTTTCAGCAATCTGATTTACTCTCTGGACGCATTCCGGTAATTCTGGATGGAAGAAGGAGTTTTCAAGCACTCTAAGGTGCTCATACCATAGTGATAACCTGAGAGCGGCAATCTGACCGCTAATTGGGTTGGTGGAAGCTAAATGGTTCGGCTGGAATGCTCCCATAGCAATCTCGGAGTCCCTTGTCCCATCCATTGACCTTTGGTTTATGTTGGCAGATCCAACGATTATGTATTCATCATCAACTGAAAGAGGCACATGTTAGCAGACTTGATTAATTTGCATTCAAACATGAGTAATGATCTAGATATCTGGCATGTTATGTTACCATGCTATGGATCATGACTGCACATTCCAATATGATTCACTACATAACATGTAAACTTGTCTGACAAGTAAAATATTCTCATTCAAACATAACCTAGTAACACCTAGCATTTCATCTTATTAATTAAGAGTTGATGGAAATCTATAGTTACCACTTACCTATCATCATTTTCGAATGCACGTAAATCATGAAACGTCGGGCTTGCTGAGCTCTCATGTAGTCCGTTTCTGGCTCTGGAGCCTCTGGAGGTTTATATTCCCCATCTTTCACGGTCTCCCGGTTCCCAAGGCAGAAGAATGTCAGATAGTCCCTGGGGTGTACACTTAAACCCTTTCTTTGAATGGCATCAGAGACATCAGCATACATCATCTCCATTGTTCTTCTTTGCCAATCTAATATAGCCTGAACAGAAGCACTCTCAGGTATACCTTCTGGCCACATTGGGATAACAATGTAGACACTGAACCTTTCTCCTGACTCAATTTTACTAACAATCTTCAGTGATAGCTCCTTTGGTATAAGATGCAAAGCATTAATATCCTCATCCTTAATGTCTTTTGATTTCCAGCCAAATGAGCTTCCCAGGAAGTACTGGTTCTCTATGTAAATGAATTTTTTTGCTCGGCGAATGGCGTGGATATATGCGTCCTGAATGCTTCTGTCTATGATGTTATTCTTCCCACTAACAAGTCCCCTTGCTGTTGCTTCCCGCGGTCTCTCAGGAAAGCCAAAAGCAGCCCCATTATCAATGGATCGGAACAGCTGAACATTCCACGATTCCTTATCATCTAAGAATGTATTTTCTAACGGGTGAATTGTGATGGCTTCAAGCTTGCCTAGTGGGATTAAGAATTTTTCGCCAACTTGCTTCTTCCACCTCTGCTCAAAGTTGTACAAGACATCCCAAGCAACAGGCCCTTCAAGTTTGCAATGAATATCATGCCAGGGCTCCCTCGGACCACCTTTCGTGATTGAAGAGCCTGCAAAGTTGGGCTGATGGAAATCTTTATAGTGGGTTGTGCCTAGAGATGCAAATAGGGGATGTTTTTGAGTATCATATCTTCCATCACAAAGATCAATACCTCCAACAAAGCTCACAATCCTCCTCTTTTGTGATTCTCCACCAGGCATTTCACTGTCAACTACAATTGTTTTCTGATGGTGAGTAAACATTGTAGCAGTCTCAAAACCCTGGACTATGCTTCTTCCAACATCAGGATTTCGAGGGCATAGAAAGCAACGAACTTTCGTGCTTCGAAAGTATTCCTCAGTTTCTTGATCATGGGTTGTCATCAAGCCATCCTTCTTCAGTTCCTGAACAGAAGTTCTGTCATCCCAAACAAGCAAAAGAACTAAAACACCCTCATCGGCCTTCTTCGTGAGAAGCTGCCCCAGTGTAAGCTCATCCCCTGGTTTTCCCCTATTTGGATTCCTCAACAAGGTTATTCCAGTGTACACAGACCAACCGGTTATGTAAATAAAGTGTCTTGCATTAGTGATTGCATCAAAGATGTCCTCCCAACATCTCCGAAGCTCATAATACGTTCCCGTGGACATGATAATCCGAGGATTATATTCATCCTCGACATGGGAATCTTGGTAAAGGGTAACCCTGCAACCCTGTCTTTGATTGAAAAATGTCCAAGGAACACCCTCATACTTAGGACTTCTTATTCCCTGAGACCAATGTGTATCATCTGTAACATTGGAGAATTGCAACTGAACATGAATTCTAGAATTACCATGGATGGGATTCTGATCTTCATCTAATATCTCAACCCATCTGTCCACCACATACCCCTTGAATATATCTTCAACAGGTACATAAGCTCTTCCAACAAGTGTTGCCCCAATGAGATCATCATATTTGACAGTGAATATCACATGTGAGATATAATGGGCACAGTAGATGTGAAAGTTTTCCCTCCATTTGGGGTTTTGGGGATCATTTAGCATTCTGGTTCGCCCGACTCTGGCCTTGTCTAGATCAATTGTTGCATAGAGTTTGGTTCCAACAATCTGCAAAAATTTTATGGTTTGTCAGAAATGAATTATGCACACAAAAATTGGTTGAGTAGTCTGGAAGAAAATGAGCTTGTTATTTAACAAAGGATGAATAACATACCTGAGGCCCGCATAGCACCAGCCTCTTGATTTGATCAAGACATTTTTTAGGCGACTTTTGGTTTATCCACATCGTCAAATTAAGATAAAAAAAAAAAAAAAAAACCAGGGCAAAAACACTTCAGCAAAAGAGAAAAACGTACTATTCATTGTACAGACACTTTAAGCATTGAAAGAGAGTTGAAAACAATTTGAAATCAGACATCTGCATGGTATGGCAGTAAAATTTGTGCCAACGATTAGAGTTCACCAGCTTAATTTGCATGGCTATACTGATCAAAGATGATGGACCTTTTCTATTGTTTGATGTTATGTTTACATTTACTCAAAGAAGTTTCCAACAAAATCTTGTAAAGTATGAGAGTCCAACTCTAGAACTCCCACACTATTTGTCAGAATCCATATGAGTGTCAGCACAGTCACAAAAGTTTATAAATCTACAATTATTGGTTGGTGACCCCTTGGGGAAATGATAGTTTATAATTTTGTGCAAGGAGATGACCTTCTCCAATAAATAGTCCATATATATAAATTATAAATCATATGCTAATGGAAATTTTGCTGGGGTGAAATTCTTCACAACCATATGGGCAATGAAATCTATGGCTTAGGATTATTTGGCAGATGTATCTAATCCAACAAGTTTATAAGCCTACAAAAGAGATAAAGAAAAAAACGGATATACCAGTGCAAATCAATAATATTATTGCATCTTTGGGCTGAATTTGCATGGTTGTTCTAATATCTAAGCATGTTTGAAAAGTACTCATTCAGGCTTTAGTTTTAGTACCACCAATTGGGTGGGGTCCATTCAATGATTAATAGGGCCTGACTTCTGAGTGTGGCTTAGATATTTACTACCTCTTTTAATTGTACCATTTGGTTGCAGACAGACCTTGAGTTGTTAAAAACCAAAGAGTCATGTACATACCTTGGACAACAAGTTGAACCCACATCCATTATATAGCCTATCAATTTCAAATATGGTTGCAGAAAGTGTCCCATGAAGCAAACGTGGCATTGCCTTTCTTTTCTTTCTCTCTCAGACAGTAACAAACAGAGATAGAGAGAGATATATATTTATCTACAAGAAACAAAAATCAGAAAGATATTAGAATTATGCAAAAAGACATGAAAATGAAACCAACTTTGGAAATTGATGCTTATGTGGAAGGTACAAATGGTATCTTACAAAGGGGATTTGATGAACAAAATTTGGTGGTAGAGATGTTGGAATGAATCAAATACATATAGAAAGAGAGAGGGGAAGGAAGAGAATCTCATTGATTTTATGTGTGAAGGAAGGGATGTGTCTGCAGAACAATGAGCTAGACTTTGGTTCCTTCTTTGCTTCCAAGGATCCCATTGTGTGTGCCAACTTCCAAGTCATCATTTAGTCACTGTTTAAGGATAATTGTTATGTGATTTAATATGGACCCAGCTAATTAACCATTAAAAAACAAAAATATGGGCCCACATTATATTAACTGGCTCAATATCGTGGGGTAAAGTCATCATAGGCCCAAAATGTAAGCTAATTGAGATGACCCATTTTCTCCCTTTTGTTGGAATTTGTCCATGCAACTTCATGTAACTTCATCAAGCCATTAAAGTGTTAAACCTTTCGACTCAATCACAAGAAAAAAGAAAGAAAAGGAAAGCATATTATTTTCTTTTTTCTTTAGCTTAAGTAACACTCAAGATTTTCTATTTCGACAATAAAGAAAATTTTCACATCCACCCTCTCTTGTGATTGAGGTTTTATCCAAATAGTAGCAAATACAAACAATTGCAGAGCACATAAGAGCTAGTAAATGAAGTCACGTACTTGACCCATAAATTCAAAAATCTCCTTGGCCTCTTTTAAGTATTGTTGTATTTCTTAAAGTAGAGATAACCACAACATATTTGAAGAAAGCTTCAAAAATAAAGAAGTAAATCACTCATACGTAATCTTCATGTATTTTTTTTTTACGTTTGTGATGGTTCAAAGTATTAAAATGTTTGGGTTTACAAGTCGCTTCATGTTTACCTTTTCACCACTAAGCCTCCCTACAAGTTTTTGGGTCTGAAAAGTAGAGTGTTAAAAGACAAAAACAGAAAAAGTCAAGCCAACAATAAATTTTGACACCAAAAGGTCAATAATTTAGAGAAGTATGGTCCTAGCAGAGTAAATAACCAATCCACTTCAGTCTTCTGAGTCAACCTCTAACCAAGGAAACCTTTAAATTAATGCAAAGAAAAAAGAAAAAATTGAGACTTCACGCAAACCCCTTCAACAGCATTCAATTTTCTTTAATAATATGAGCCCTGAATTTGAAACAGGATGTATACAAGAACAAGCCATAGAATCACAGCAATACCACCGTAAACAAAAACATTGGCATATATATATATATATATATATATATGCATTTCTCAGTTCTCACAACTGCAAACTCTACTGTAAGAATTAATGTGTCATTTAGTAATTTTTGTAACCTTTGATGAGATCTGTTTATATATGATTAGGTAAAAAAGTTGTTGATAAAATAACAATAATGCTATTCTTACTATATTTTTATACCATATATTTTTATATCATTGTAAGTGTCATTATTGTACTGACTGGGTATTTCTTTATTTTTATTTTGTTAGTATCCAATATATTAATATTATATAAATAACTACGTAAAATGATATAAATTATAGTATAAAAATATAGTAAGTGTAGCATTATTGATAAAAAAAAATGAGTGTTTGTAAATAGTGGGAAGATAATTAATGCTTTCCTTTTTGGTGGGCAGAAGGTCCATATAGAGCATGATGGTCATAATTTTGTTATAGTTCCAGTTGTCAAGAAGCTAGGTGTCTGAAAATTGCAATGGTGTGTGCAGGTGAAAGCTTTATTGCAGTTCACTCCCCGACCAATCCACCGACAATTCTTATAAATGTCCAACACACAGTGTGTACAATTTCATTGCCAATTCCAACTGCATGCCCTTTCATCATGACTAGTACTACTCACTCATCATGCCTCATTATCACTCTAACTTATTGCTAGCCACCTCATCATCATCATCGTCATCGTCATCATATCTAGCCTTAATCCATATCTATCTATCTATCTCTGCAACTACCTGCATCTCTCTCTCTCTCTCTAGATCTGTGTGATCATTCTCTGATCCCAAATTATAACAACAAACATGGTGCAATCAAGGAAGTTTAGAGGAGTCAGGCAGCGCCAGTGGGGCTCCTGGGTGTCAGAAATTCGCCACCCTTTGCTGTAAGTACTTCCACCCTCCACATTATTGCACTCTAGCTACATGCTTCTTATCACACATATTCTCCTTTAATACTTCATCCACCTCCTCCTACATCATTCTAGACTATTAGTTGTTTAGTCTGGTGAGATATGTTTGACATGTTATATTGACAAACTGTGAATCTGCGTCACATGTTCATATGCATATTAATATTCAATATGTGATCTTTCTCTCTCTCTCATGTTTTTAGTAAGAGAAGGGTGTGGTTAGGCACATTTGAGACAGCAGAGGCAGCAGCCAGGGCATATGACCAAGCAGCCATATTGATGAATGGTCAAAACGCAAAGACCAATTTTCCCAACACACCATGTAACAACAACAACAACAACAACAACTGCAGCAACAACCCTGCTCATGATCAAGTAACAAAACCTAGCGATCATGACCAACATGAGTCTCCATGGACAAGTCCCAAAGCTCTTTCAGAGCTGCTCAGCTCCAAGCTCAGGAAGTGCTGCAAAGACCCATCTCCATCTCTCACCTGCCTAAGACTTGACAATGACAATTCTCACATTGGAGTGTGGCAGAAGCGGCCAGCTGGGTCCCGCGCCAGCTCCAACTGGGTCATGAGAATCGAGCTGGAGAAGAAGAAGAAGCAGTGTTCGGATTTTGAACATGGATCCTCATCGTCGACCTTGTTGATGCCGGGATTAGCATCAACGGCGGAGATTGAGGTTGGATCGGGTGAAGGCGAAAACGATGAGGAAGAGGAAAAGATTGCAATGCAAATGATAGAAGAATTGCTCAACTGGAATTACCCAAGTCCTTCTTCTTCATCACCTACAAGTAATGTTCAAAAAGAGGTATAGCTTGTGGGTGGTACCTGCTCTGTTTTTTAGTACTTAATTTGCAGACATTTAGCAGTTTCTTATAGTAATATATATAGTAATAGTAGTGATATCATAAAATGCCACCTCACTATTGTTTGTGATTGGTGATGAATGTCGAAAATTGTAGAAATTCAGATATAAAGCACCACATAGTGGAGGGTTTAACGTGCCCATACTAAAGATTAATTAGCATCTAGGTTCTTGTTAACATAAATATCCATATAAACTCTCAGGTACTTTGTGGTTAATTTGTATATATAGAGCTATATCTATATATATTCATACATATATACATTGGCCTGGCATGCAAAGGCAATTATCAGGAATTATGTTTAATTCTGAAGATGCACTGCGTTTTTCATGTGTGTATTTTTTTGTGTTTGGTCAATAACTCTGTTTTAACAACTAATTAATTAGAGTCAATATAATTGGATGTATATCAATGTGATGGTAGTTACTAGTTACAGAGAAAAAATGGACGGACTTAAAATAAGAAAATGTGTAATTTCTATAGTTTATAAGTAGAGGTACGTACTAAATTATTTGAGGCTTAATTTTTTTGATGAAATTGAAAATAGTTTACATTTCTTATATATAGGTTGGATGACAAAAAGCTTTGTTCTCTCTCTCTCTCTCTTATTAAAGGCATTGAGCCTACAGAATGTAGTTTACATTTCTTATATGTTGGTTGACAAAAAGCCTTTTTGTTCTCTTTCTCTGTCTCTTATTAAAGGCATTGATTGAGCCTACAGAGTGTGATCTCTTAATCATATAAATTATTAATTTCTACTCTATCTATTAAAATTCTATCAAGTAGAAAGAGAGAAAATTTGAGTGAAAAAGAGGACTCTATTGACAAAGATGGCTATAAGTCATAGAGAAATGAAATGCTAATAAGTAGCAACAATTAAAGATAAAACGAGATAGATCGATTAAGGAAGTGATATGAAAATGAGTTGATAAAATATTGAAATTATACCAATAATTAAGAGAAATAATACCCGCTTGGTCTCACTCTTCTAGAAATGTCCATTACTCAGAAAATACAAAGGTTACTATATTACTCTAAAAGAAAGGAAAATAAAATGTAACATTGGGCCCTACATCCTTAACACAAAGTCAGAAAGAAAACGAAAAAATGAAAAGCAAGATGGATGATCACTACATTATTTGTGTTATTTTCTATATATACTTTTTTCTTTCTTAATTAATTTGTTTAATTATAATAAAAATAAATGAGTGCAAATGTGCAAAAGAGTTATATGAATATGCTCAATTAATTATATTGAAAACAACATCTTAAGCAATATGGACGTGTATCACATGCTTTGTTTCAACATCACCTTTGATTTTAAATATGAACAACATATTCCAGATGGCACAAAGAATCACTTTTAATTTTCTAATATGAAGAATTAATAGAATTATTTGGTATAAAAATCACTTAAAAAACCCAAGTTCAATCTTTCCTCAAATTAATTACCAAAAAAACTTTCCTCCAATCAAATAAAGCCCAAATTCATAATTTTCTAAATCAAGTTGGGTATTCTGGGTTTTTAGACTTTACAATTTTTTTTCTTCGAATGGACTTTTGATAATGAGTGTGAGATTGAAAGGCTATATCATTGAAACTTATAAGCCCTCGCAGCCTATCAACCATCAAAGTGGGTTGAATATAAGATTTTTGAGGTTAATTACTGCCAATAATTCAAAAAGTTGGAGAGTTTGAAGGCAACAAATGAATCTTGTGGTGCGAATGATAGTGAATTCAGACCACAAGATGTGTTCCTTTGATGTCCGTACGAATACGAATTCATGAATGCAAAGCTGACCAACTGGTATGATAATGATATGATATAAAGGGATAGCCCCCAGTAGTTGGGGGTGATCAACGTTCATAAATGTTCCACATTTCAAGGAGGACTAAGACATATATCAGAGAGAGAGAGAGAAGAGGCTTAATTTCAGTGCATGTGATTATCAAATGGGCAGTTGATGAAGATGTGACAGAGAGAGAGAGATATATATATATATATAGTCATTCAGAATTTAGGTGTCATAATTCATTGTTGTCGTGGATCCTTCTCCCTCTCAAGTCTTATATGTACAGAATGAATATATACTTGTGTAAAATAATCCATTTTTAGAGTAGATTTTTGGAATAATGTGATGGATTGATGTTGGGCTAATTAAATATCCAGCCCATGTTCTACAGAAGCTTGTAGAATACTCTCTATTCTTAAGTTGGTGGAATTATCTAGAGAACTCCACAAATGTTGAATATTGGTGCAAGCTAGAAACTTGTGGAAATATCTAGAGACTAATCAATTCTCCTAGTAGCTAGAAACTTGTGGAAATATCTAGAGACTAATCAATTCTCCAAGTTATCCAAGAGTTGGTGGACTTTTCTCCAAGTTGCTAGAAGGATCCATCCATGGCTATAAAAGGAGGATGAGGCTTGGCATTTAACATCAAGCAATTGAAGCAATCAAGCTAATTGCATTCCGACTACCACTCAAAGTGAGGAGTGAGAGTATAGAGAAAGAGAGAGTGTGAGAGAAGTGAAGTATTTCTTTTGGTGTTTCCTTCAAGGTGTTCATAGCTTGAAGAAGTGGTGATTCCTCTTGTACTCTCTAGGTGTTCATCAAGTCTTGTTCTTAGACTTGGTAAGATCTTTCCGCTGTACCCATTATTTGATATAGTGGAGTTATTCTAATATCGCTGCCCGTGGACGTAGGCACACTGCCGAACCACGTTAAATCCTTGGTGTCCTTATTTACCTTTTTTTCTTGCCTATTTCTTTATTGGTTTTGAGTTTGTGTTTTTCCCATTCTATCTAATCGATCCTAACAATTGAAACACCAAATACTTTATAATCACATCAACTGAAAGGGTTTTCGTTATGAAAGAAACCCTTCCTTTCTTTCAGTTTAGGACCAGAGACGAAAGCGATTGGGATTATGGGATTTCTAACGTCAGTGGTAGACCAGTTTACTCCTACACGTGGCAATGGTTCGAGTGTTGCCCAACCTTCACCCCTACCTGAATGAAAAATAATAATAATGATCGATAATAATTTGGGGTAACCTCTAGTTTGGGTCCTACATCAGTTTCTTCGTGTACAAGAAAATTGTTTTGTTTGTTTGTCCAACTCATTTTCGTCGTTTCAATGGACGGTATTAGATAGAAGCTTTTCCATTTATTAAGAAACATTGTACTTGATATGGTGCTGATTGATGAACCAGTACATGTAAAGCGAGAATTATATAGAGTTATACGATATGTGAAAATTTGTGAATCTTCATGCTTATAGGCATGGGAGGCAATATAATAATATCACATGGAATTGGTAAGCCTGCAATAAGATTCAATAATTTGGGAGATCCATACATGAAACTGTTACAGCTCCCAAGCATTAATTATTAGGATATGTCCAGCAGTAAAAAAGGAATTTAGAGTATCAAAAGCATTAATCAAGAGTTGGGTTTCACAATTTCTAATGCTTGGGCAGTAAGACAGAAGCTGATACTATTTCAGTATCTCCCTCTCAAGATATCAGCTACTTAGCAGAAAACCCAAGCCTTCCTGCTTGAATTAGCAGATAAGGCAGGGTTGAGCCAGATGGATCTGACTACTAGGCTTGAACATTCAAAGAAACAAACCATTTTGCAGTCAACCAAAATACACTTCATTGCAAGCAAGCTATAAACTTCAATAAGTCACATTTTAAAAGGAAAATCTAAACAGAAAATTAAACATAATAGCAGACATAATCAAATGGCAGAATGGCCTTGCTGCCATGGATTTTGGCAGAGACACAGGAGACAACTCTCAAGGCCTTCAAAATGCTTGACACAGCCTCAAGAGACAAGTCTCAAAGACTTCAAATGCTTGTCATATACGATCAGCAAGGTACCTAGCCAAAGAGTTGATTGGCTTTGTAGAGTCAATGAGCCCCACTTCACTGCACTTAATCTTGATCCGAGCAAGGTAGTCAGCTGTGATCCAGGGAAAGCTTAACATCACCACATCTCCAGAACCATCTGCCTCTTGCAAATGCAGTGATTTTTTCACCCATTCAGGATGGTAGGTGACCTGGTACCATGCAGATGCCTTCTGTTCATACACAATATTCTTCTTATCATCATTAAGTGACTCAAAATCTGACTCCATATTCTCAAAAATTTGCCTGAATTCTTTCTTAAGAGCACTGTAGGAATGCTTCAGCCTCTCCTTCAGATCCCCTTGCTTCCTGCTGTTGTACTTAGGCATTGACCAAACATGCCCAGTAACAATCTCTTCTTCTCTCTTAACTTTATATTGTCCCAGTAGGCCCTTCAGTTGACCATCATAAGAGCACTTTCTCTCCCATGCATCAACCATGAAATCAGCTGCTCCTGGAACCTCCAGGTCTGTATCATATGGGATGTCACTGGGAACATAATTTAGCTCAGAAGAGGTTGCCTCATCTTCATCATAAGCATCTCTAATCTGGCGATAGAGTCTCCCCAAAATTTTAGTTGACTTGTACGACTGGTAGTCCTCTTTCCCCATGAAATCTGGGTACAACTTTGGCTTTAGGTGTGGGGGCATGATAGCAGTCTTCCCAGTTTTCGGAAAATCAACTGCTGTTGCTGCTAACTCTGCTAGTAATAGGCAGTTCTCATCCATTGCCCCGTATTTACTGCGGTCAGCATGGACCACATGGGCATTGCATATAGTCCCCAGGTTGTCATTGGCCATGTTTCTCACAAAAAAGTCTATTATATCCTGTGGTATAAACACGATGACATAAGTGAGTTTAGGTGGCATACTTGGGATTCCAAAATAGTGCAAGTCCAGAAAAGAAAACACATCTGATTTTGAATGTAAAACCTAATAAATGCAGAACAAGTTACCAAAAATTATATCTTCATTCTTACTTTAGACAATTGCTCAGAACTTCACGACATTTTATTGGCATGATTTGGGAATCTGGATGTGTTTATTAACATCACAATTTCTAGTAATCAAAAAATTTGCTAGGAAACTTCATGTTGTTAGAGTATAAAATATTTGTTGGTATGCATCTTGATAGTTTAAGCTTTTAGGAATTAGTAAACCAACAAAATAACAGGAGATCCTAAGTTTAAACCCTTGAAACTGAAACCTCCCAATATATGTTGAATTCTATATGTTGGGCGCTTTAAAACTGGGAAGAGGACCACAGTGATGGGTAACATTAGCGTATAATATAATTGTAGTCCACATCTTAACTTAAGCTTTTAGGAATAATAGTAAACTAAAAAAATTTAAGCCATGTATCCCTTAATGGTACCACCAATAACAATATGGCGTTATCGAATGTGTTCCCAAGAATTTGGTTGAAAGAAACTTAGGTACTCTTGTAGAACATAACACAAAACAATATTGTATAAGCATAAGCTAGACATGATTTCGGGCCTTAATGGACAGTGTACTAACATTATCAATTCTACAAGAAAAATTACTCATAAAATAGGGGTTTGACATGATTTATCCAGTATAATAAAATTGCAGTGTTATCCTATTAATCTTTGTTGTAGAAGCATACAAGATAATATGAACGTTGCTTGTCCAAGGAAGAAAGAAAAATATATCCATCACAAAAAAGCAAACAAGGAACGTGGAGAAAATATAACATGTTTGAAAACTCAATTATTTAAAGAATCTCATAGATAACCATTAGAAATGGCAGGTAAGTACCTGTTGAGTGACAGGACGCCCTTGGACTTTGGCTTCCGCAGCAGCATACTGCATAGGTTCCGAGCTCTTCTTACTTGGGGGAATAAGATTTTCATCCCAAGTGACAAAGTAGAGGTCCCCATCTAGGTCACTTCCAGAAGCTTCATCCGTGTGGGGCCTATCACCCTTCTGAGGGAAAACAAGGCAATCATATAAGTGGTTTAAACCAGGGGCATCAACTGCTTCAAGAATCCTTATATCTCCTGGATGAAGGCAAGGATTCTTTGCTATCACAACGTATCCTTTAATTACTTGAAGATTTTTCTCTATGTGAGCAAACCTGGAGCCATGATTTGCAAAACATTTTTCTAGTGATGGAGCAGACACTTGGATAAAGCACTGGCCTTGCTCAAGTACCCCTAGCTCATCTAGACAGCCCATAAGCCATCTACCAGAAGGAACAAAAATCCTAGCCTTTTCCCTAAGGCCCCAAAGCTGTGCGGCTTGTATACAGGTTAACATGCCTCGCAGATGAGGTTCTGTCTGGGGCTTGAAACCTGCACTCAACATTACAGCTGCCGCATTTCCTTGCTCAGCACAGGATGCAGTAAGAACATCAAATGCCACATCCGTTTCCACAAGCATCCGCATTAATTTGGAAACCATTGTCTCCTGCATTCTCCAGAATATTTCATCTGGAACATTCAGTGTCGAAAGCAATGTTATAATCTGCCTGTTTAGGAAACCTGGCTGCAACCTAGTCCAAGAACAGATTTCCAATGTAGTATGGTCCGACTTAAACTTGTCCATGCTAGGCCTTAAAGAAAGCCGGAACCCATCGCCTTTGGATGGCCAACAAGCAATAACCCCTTTACAGCCAGCATATCTAATTTGATATGCACAAGGCGGATCTCTGTCCAATTTCAATTTCTGTGCAACTTCCAGTGCAAGCTCTGGAGTAATCGTACCAATCCCATCTGAGAAAACATACCCATTCCTCTCAACATCTGGAAGGGTACGATTAACCTCGCTTGATGGAACTTCTACTGTTGCATATGTAGATGAAAAGCACTGACCCATCCTAGCAGTACATTTTGCAATGTTTTTGTTGTTGAACTTCCCCATCCAAGATTTAATCTTGAGGACACTAATGTCCTTGACTTCAGCAAAAAACCAGGCAGAACGGTCCTTCAATTGATTTGATGAGTAGGCCAAGAAAGTGTACTTACGACCACATAAGTAAAATCCATCCGTCAGAATGGTCCTAACCCGTTTATTTACTGCTGTTTTTTGAGAAAAGGAGTATGACGTGACTTCCTTCACAATGGGAGCAACATAATAGTTAAGAACATGGGAATTAATTGTCTGCATGCCTTCATCCATAAATGTAACCCTTAAAAACCGATCAGAAACTTCTTTATATTTTCTAAGAACTCTATTGGATAGTTCAACCTCTGCTGGAAGACAATAGGCTTTAGTTGGAGTAATAACCAGCCTCCTAACTTCAGAAATATCATCCAATTGTTTAGGATTCTTGAAAAGCTTGGGATTCTTCAGCAACCATTCTTGGACAACTTTCAGCCTCTTGCAGGCATCAAAAACTGGTTGTCTGTCTGAACACAAGTGCTTCAATGCAGCCACATTGACCTCATTTGGTTGATTTCTCAGTACATCAAAGAAACTGTCCGACAACTGGTACTGGTTAAAAATTCCCTTGTGCAATACTGCATTAACCAAGAACATTATTTCAAAGGAAATCTGTTCCTTGTAATGAATACAAAAGATAGAATCTGAAATGGGTGTCCCAAAATCGGGTTCATCCTGAATCCTAGGTGCCCATTTGATGCAATCAACCTTCACCCTTTGTTCTCTAAGATAATTCATGGCCTTCTTCAACTTTGCACCATGGCGGGGTGGTATTGAAACTCTGTACGAATTACAACGCCCTATGGCCCCACTAGGAGTAAAATCCGTGGTTCTAATCCAGGGATCATCATCATCCAACAAATCAAATGGAACTGTTTCTTCAATATCATCATCAGCAGTTCGATACGAAACCCAGGGTGATGAAGCCAACCGCAACAGAATTACAAGATATGAGGGATCTGAGTAATGTTTGATTTCAGTGATGTCTCTTACCAAGAAATCCACCTTAAAATCACAATTTATCACTGCATGCGTCTTCCTCCCTTTAAATGAAAAGGCAGTATCTCTTGTAAAACAAAATTTGCATGTCCGATCAAAAGGATCCACAATAAAATCAACCCCATAAGGAGGTCCTCTCCAAGCAATAAAGAATTCATCTTGCCGAACTAAAGTTCCAATCTCAACACGCACATCAGATAGCTTGAAAGGAATTTTAGTATTCCTCCTCTTGTTCAAGGAGTAAGGATTCTCAGGGCCCAAACTTACCTTCAATGGTTGGTTGTTGAAAAAAAGTTCACAACGCGCTTCAGCATCCATAGTAGAAGTCACTGACTCAGGTGAGGCAAAATGCACAAATGCATGAGGCTCCACCTTCTTATAATCATCTGTTGTTTCAATATCTGCAGTATCACAGAGATCGAAATTCGGAAAAGAATCTGGAGGGGTCCAAGAAGTTTTTAGCCTACACCTATATACAACCCCAATTTGTTCTTCCAAGTAGTTTACAAGATCTTTTGCCTTAACATGACAGTCGAATCCCCCAAAACTGACTTGAGTCACTGTGTCCTTTTCGCTTCCTAATTCCATTTCCTTTATTAAAAGAAACTGCCAGTTAAAAAGCTTATGAACAAAAAAGAAGAAGAACCTCTTCAGTTAACCTGATTCAAAAAAACAAACACATGTCTCAGCAAATGTGGTAATATCGGCTAACATTCACAAGACAAATCTACCAAAAAGTTATATAGTCCAGTAAAAAATTAAAAAAAAAAAAACCTTCTCTTGGTAACTGTGAACAGTAAGGATAGAAAAATTCAACCTAATGTCCGTGTTGTCTGTTTGACAAAAGCTGAAAAAATATAACACAACTAACTGTACCAGACATGTTCATAAATTTCCTTTCTTCCAGGAAATATGCATCTCTGTGGGTCCTTCTCTATCAAGATTAAGAAGTTTGAAATAACTTCATTTGTTGTTAAAAGGAGGTATACAAGATTACAATCAATAGGCTCATTAGAAATGCTGGAAAAGAATGTTGTGAACAAACCCAAGGATTTAGGTTCCAATCAATAAAAAATCAAACTGAATGGAAGTATACCAAAACAAAATGCAAAACAAGAATGTGGTTTGACTTTTGTTCTCCACCCAAAGACAAAGATGACAATAAATTCAATGAAAGTTGAAGCATTAAAGGGTGTAGACAAAACCATAACAGTGCTATCGACAACTAAAGCACCCAAGAGTGTCTTACACCCACATCAGACTCTATTGGACCCTCTGCAACCCTATCACAGATATCCTATACTTCAATACATCCCCACATGACCCAGCCTACAGGATTAATCAAATGGCAAAGAATTCAAACATAATATGTTACCAGAAGAAACAAACCAAAAAAAGACCCATTAAAAATATTTTTTAAAAATCATCCACTCAACCCCAATACAACAATCTAAACTTTATTCAACCTCAAACTAACAATACATACGAGTATTACTTTCTATTCTTCTCCTACATTTTTGGTTAGGATATTCTCAGAACAAGAAGCTTCATTTTGCCCTGGAAGAGACAAATTGAATAGAAAGTGATCATATACTTTATAAATTAAACTGATTTCCACTGTCCTCAGTTAATTTGAAGATACAAAAATGTATCAAGATAACATTTTGAAATGAAAATGTGGATCATTTTACCTGAGAGTCCGAGACAACAAATGTAAACCAGTGGGGAAAAAGATTTTATTTTCTTATCAACCAAACCTTCTTTTTTCCAATTACCGATAAACAGAAACAAGACAAACACTTTTCCCACATTTTCTCGGGAAACAAACACGGATTAGCTGAAATTTGGGGAAGGGGAAAAGAAAAGCCCTACCGATCGACCTCTGGAGCTTCAAGTTTGTAATCCGAGCCACACTGTGTGAGAGAGAATGAGTCTGCGACTGAAGAAGACTTGAATTAATGAATGAAATAAGCGTGCGACCTTTGTGTCTTTTCAGTGAACTTCTTGAAGAAGTTGATGACTATGAGAGAGAGAGAGAGAGATGTTTTTTCTGTTCTGTTTCCTTCTGACTACTTTATTTCCCGCTTGATTTTTTGGTCAGGGAATAAATGAAAGTTGTGGGGCTCCGTAGGAGTAATGCAAAACTATAGGAGTACCGATGAAATCAAAAATAAATTATAGGATTTTTTACGTAAATACCACCTGAACTATAAGGGGTGTGCTTCCGTATCACTCAAATTTTTTATTATTATTTATTACATGAAATTATCAATATGTGCCAATGTGGCACCTACAATCAAATTTTCTGTTAAATCATCAAAATTTTTTTAAAATTTTCGAATTTGCTCTCAAGTGTAATTAAGAAAAACAAAAATTTTTAAGGATAAATTTGGAAATTTGAAAAAAAGATTAATGATTTAACTGAAAAATTGACTATAGGTGTCACATTGGCACATATTGATAATTTGAGCTGGTAAATGGTAAAAAAAAAGTTTGGGTGGTATGGGAGCACATCCCTTATAGTCCATGTGATATTTGCGTAAAAAAGCATAAATTATATAAGGGTGAAGAATATTTATATTTAAAAGTTGGTTAGTTCAAAAATATAGAAATTTCGAAAAAATTTCAATTTTGATGAAAATCGATAAAAATTTTAACTAAAACAATGAAAACTTTTAACAAAATTTTGATAATTTCAATAATTTCGAATTTTGAAATCTCAAAAAAATGAAAAATGAAAATGAAATTTTTTTATTCTGTAAAGTGTATAGTTATTCCTTTTTTCCTAATAATATTATATAATTATGTTACTGCTACAGGGATCCCACTTCACAAAGTGATGTTGAAATTATGGGCAGTTAGTTATAAGAGAAACGAAAAGCTTGTGTGAAGAAGAGGGATATATTTTGGGCAGTTTGGTCATTAATTGAGATCATTTTAATTTTCTAGTTGTTTTTAAAATTAGAGGTGTCACCATAGTGACCATAATTATGCTACTAGTACAGTAGTACTACATGGATCACACTTCACAAGTGATGTTGTGTAATTATGGGCAGTTGGTTATAAGAAAACGAACAAATTTTGTGAAGATGAATATATTTTGGGTAGTTTGGTCATTTATTGAGATTATTTAAATTATTTAAATAAAATTAAAACTGCCTAATGATGCGGCATAATTAAAACAATCACGGTACTGCACAAACATAAAACGAGTTAGGCTAGCACGAAAACAACACAAGTAAATAGACATAGTCAAACTGAAGTGTTTAGCCCATCAAGCACAACGAAACATGAATATGAGCACACAATAAACCTGAACTAGACATGACTCGTTAAAGTATTGTTTCAAATTTCCATTTTGTGGTTGTGCATTAATAACAAATACTCAAACAGAATGCCAAATCATCTAGATATGAAAATATGATCAAATAAAATTAATGTATATAGTTCAAATGAAGGAAAAAAAATCTTTAAATATACACACTAACAACATAAAACTCAAATATTATAAACAGTAATAAATATTACTAAATCTAATCTAATGGAGTTGGAAAAATTGAAACTCATACCTACGGATGGGCACGAATTGTGCGGCTGAAAATCATACATAATAATTAATAAGGGAAGGGAATAGAAGATTTAGTGCTTTAAGGGAGGGTGATTTTATAATTTAATTTCAACGTGTATTTTAAAAAATTCAAAAGAAACCCACCACAACACGAGCCCTTGGGCTACTATTATATGAAACTCAACAATTTTTTACCACTATAGTGTTGGTTGAAAGTGAAATAGTGATTCAATGGGTTGGTAAAATTGGAGCGCGAGAGAGCAAGTAAAAACTGGAGCGTGATTGTGTGAGAAATCAAGTATGAAAATGATAAAGTGGGAATCACATAGAATGGAAGAAAATTTGAGATATTATATTGGTTGGTTTAAAAGTGAGCAAAACGAAATATGAGAATAGAAGATTAGGGGCTTTAAAGGTGATTTTGTGATTTTATTACATGGAAGGAAGAAGTATTCGAATTCAGATATGTAGAAATAAGTTTTTATCATTAGCTAATTAGGCCAATCACAATTCACGATTTAGTTATTTGTATTATAAAATATGATTAACTACAAATAAATCAATAAATTTTTCACAATTACATTTAATCAATATACTTTTTCATAATTTTATTTTAGTCATTATTGACTAAAAGTGAATTGAATTTTGTGATTAAAGTGAGATATAATTTTTAAATTCATTGATCTTTATCAAAAAATAAAATATACATTAATAATTATCTAATATTAAAATATTTTATTAATTTAAATTTAATTTTCTTTAAAAATTCCATTATATATATAAAAGTTAAAAGATAATATTAAATGTAATCCTTTTTTTTGGCCAAGAATATTAAATGTAATCCTTATTCCTTGCTTTCTTAGTCAAACAAAGAGAATATTTCCCATAACCCACTTGAAAGTCGAATATACCAATTCCACTCCGATCATATCTCTTTCTGACTCTCTCTGTCATCACAAACCAACCGTCGCCGTAACGAGACCTGACAAAATCACCGGTAACTTCCATTACCTCTGGTGTTCTGGTGTGCGCGGGAGCATGAAGTTCTCGAAGAGCCTCGGCATCCTGATCGAGGAGGCCTTGCCCGAATGGCGGGACAAGTTTTTGTCCTACAAGGACTTGAAGAAGCAGCTGAAGCTGATCTACCCCAAAGACGGAGACAAGCCGCCGAACAAACGGCCCAGATTGGCCGACGACGAGGCCCGTACTGACGATGGAGATTTCGCCGACGAGACTAGCGAAGGCGGAGACGTTTCCAAGGAGGTCGCCGACTTCGTGAGGTTGTTGGAGAACGAAATGGAAAAGTTCAATGCCTTCTTTGAGGAGAAGGAGGAAGTGTACGTCATTAGGTGGAAGGTATAATTTTTGAATTGAGAATATGATTGATAAATATAATTTGGATTTTAGATTATGATTGTTCTGAAATTGAGAGATTAAATTGCTGCTTGAAATTCATCAACTTTTTGTTTGTTTTGTGTAGTAATCTTGGTTTAGGAGATTAAGAGATTGTGTATTGATGTGTAATATTGAATTTGGATGAAATTAGTTGGTTTTTGCATTGTTTTAGGCCATGTTATGCTGGTAATTAGCACAAATTCTAGAAATGTTGGTTTATTTTGTTGATTGATGCATGTAATATAAGTTTAGTTGGCCAATTGAATAGAGAAAACTTAGCGCACCTTTCATTCTGTGACCCTCAGTTTAGTTTTATTATGACTTGCAATTTGTTCTTCCATCCTTCACCACCTTACTTGATAGTATGTTGAACTTAAACAGTTAGGAATGTTTTTGTTTTTTGGTTTGCTAGCATTGATATATCTATCTTGTTACACAAAGCATTAATAAAAAATTTTCAGAAGTAAATGGTGTTGCGGAATTGCAATAATTAGTATAAAACAGGGTAATTAAGGAAGATGTGCCTCATGTTTTAGATAGGGTCTGGTTGACTGTTGGTAGGAAAGTTTTGACGTTTGCTTATTATCCATTAATGGAGTACTTTATCTTGCAAATTGAAACCAACTAGTATGCTCTCTTGGAGTGTTTTAATTGTGTTATCTTACCATGTGTCTGGGTTGTGGGATGATCTTTCATTTTAAATTCAATCTGATTTTCTTTTTCTTTTATCCCTAGATTGAGTTTGTTACTGTCTCCTATATATTAGCATTATGATTTTCAGTCCACAAGGAAAAAATATGTTTAGGCAGAGCTCATTCTCTTTCAAATTGAGTTTTCTGCTCCTAGAAAGATGTTATATGCTTATAGCTGCTCCAAAATCTGTTCCATATGGACCGGTTAGTTTTTATTTGTTTGAATCTCCTTTTTCTCTAAAGTGCTCTATCTTTTATAATACATATCTTCTCCTCGGAAGCATGTTCTTATTACCTTTCTTCGATTTTCATTTGGGATTGGTATACATTCTCTAATCCTTGTTTGACCTAAAGCACCACCACAATAATCACCAACCCTACTTTCTTCGACATGTAATATACTCTCTTCTTTGCCAAAATGTTGATGACTTCTTGTTAAATACCTCTTTAATTTTTTATGGTGGAACATAGCTATTGCTTTGGGACCTTCCCATTGTTGAATAATGTATACTAAGATACATGGAAATGTGGTACAGATTGATCTTTCAATTTTTTATACCTTTTGGGTTGGTTTTGGAATGCAGGAGCTGCAAGATAGAGTAGCAGATTCCAAGGACTCAAATGAGGAGTTGATGAAAGTAGGGAGAGAAATAGTGGATTTTCATGGAGAGATGGTTTTATTAGAGAATTACAGTGCCCTTAACTATACAGGTACATATCTTTATCTTGTGGTTGTGCAAGACTTGTAAAAGAGATGCCTGGTCTTGAAAAGATTGACATTCTCATGTGCACGAGGCAATGAATTATGAATCTGTTATTGTTGTAATTGCAAATTACTATTATGAGTGACATACAGCGTGTCTATAAAGATGTGAAGGCCGGTAAAGCGAACATGTTGACCTGAATTTTAATTTATTAAGATCATTGGTTGTGGTTTACATCTTTCAGATCTCTTCTGTGCCCATATCATATATGCTATTTGTCTTCTTATTCCTCTGCACAAATGAATGGCAAAAATTGATAGAGGAACTTGTCAATTTTCTTTGACATTTCCTAGTTGTTAAAAGCCTGAAATGTCTTGCTTTTTGGTGTTTTTGCTTCCTACTTTGTCAATAGGACTATTGAAGATTCTAAAGAAACATGACAAGCGAACTGGTGCGCTAATTCGCTTTCCCTTTGTCCAAAGGGTCATGCAACAACCATTCTTCACTACTGATGTACTCAACAAGCTTGTGAAGGAGTGTGAGGTGATGCTTGATCATGTCTTCTCCAAGAATGACTCATCAGGCCCATCTGAAGCAACCAAAGTGGAAGAACAGTGTGACTCTAAAGCTGTGACTGAAAATAGAGAAAGGCTACTTAAAGCTCCCAAAGAACTTGCAGAAATAGAGCATATGGAGAGCGTATACATGAAGCAAACTTTATCGGCATTGCGGGTCTTGAAAGATGTTCGGAGTGGAAGCTCAACCATTAGTGCTTTTTCGCTGCCCCCTTTGCAAACTAATGTGGTGGAGGAGGATTTGAAGAATGTGCCTGTTTTAGAACAAGCGGCCAAATGAAATATTTTGAGAAATTTGGGATGGAGAATTTTTTTTGGCTAGTGATTTTACACCAATAGTAGATAACAATTGTATGCTCATAACGGTGGGACGGGGCCATGGACACCCCTTCCCTAATATGTAAATCACCATGACCAAGTATCACTTTTGCATGTTAAACTGTGGTGCAAGATAATGACTCAAATAAAGATTGATTCCAGATGTGTTATAGTTATCAATTGATGGCTTTTCTTTTGATTTTAATTTTTTTTCCATGATAATTGAGTTTGCTTTTCCCAGACAGAAACTCTTCTAAAATAGAAAGGCATATATGGAACAAAAGCCAGAAGCATTCCATGGAAGAGTACATTGTAAATGTCCGTAGAGCATAAAAATAGGAGAACTAGTGTGAGAGGGAAACAAAATTTGATAGGGTGGAAATATGGCATGGAGATTTTCTTTTGTGATTTCTGCCTGTCTTGTTTTATTGAATTTACACCAATAGTAGATACCAATTGTATGCTTATAACAGTGGGATGGAGCTTTGGACATCCCTCCTTCTTTCCATAGTCATTGTGAATCACCATGTCCAAGTATGAGTTTTGCATGCCAAATTGAGGTACAAGAAAAATTGATGCCTTTTATTTTATGTATTGTTTTTGTATGGAAATAATTAATGTGCTTTTCTTAAAACGGGCACAATTGGAGGTCTGATCTACCCCTAAATAGAGAAAAAGGAACAAATCACTGCTTATTCTTGTAAAAGTTTCAGAGTTTTAATTAGTTTGGTTCAAATTCTCATTTCACCTCTGAAAGAAACACACATAACGCACTCTTTGATTTCTAAAGTTCTGAGCTTCCCTTGCATTCTACCAACCCCTTTTCTATGTCTCTTCCTTTATTGTCTAACGCACTTTACATGAGGAACCTAACATCAATTCCTTCACCAGCACGGGTTTAAAAGAGAAAAAATCCTTCACTCATAGTTCATGCTATGCATTATGTAAAACCTATAGCTTTTAGAATACTCAATAAACCTATATATACCACTCCCCCAAACTCTGAAACATTCATGTGAAAGATCTTTTTCGTGTGTTATCAGTTCATCACCTTCCCCATTTCAGGAAAAATGTCCACAGTTGAAGAACCATCAGATTTTCTTCAAGTTTTTTCTGATGGAACTGTAAAACGCTTTGTACCAGAAATAGCATCTGCCTCACCGGAATCAACTAACGGATTCAAGTCCAAGGATGTGATCATTGACCCATCAAGACCAATTACCGGAAGGGTCTTCCTTCCTAGTACTCCAAAATCCTTGAGTCGGCTTCCGGTAGTGGTTTATTTTCATGGTGGCGGCTTCTGCATTGGCTCAACCACATGGCTTGGCTACCATCATTTCCTAGGAGACTTCTCTGTTGCAGCTCAATCCATTGTTATTTCTGTTGACTACCGTCTCGCTCCAGAGAATCGGCTCCCCATAGCTTATGAAGACTGTTATTACTCACTTGAATGGCTTAGTCACCAAGTAAACTCTGAACCATGGCTGGAGCAAGCTGACCTCTCTCGGGTGTTTCTCTCCGGGGACAGTGCTGGGGGGAACATAGCACACAATGTTGCTGTGAAAACCATTCGCAGTGCAATCAGTCATGTCAGAATAAGAGGACTGTTGTTGATCCATCCTTATTTTGGTAGTCAAAAGAGAACCGAGAAAGAGATGGCTGAAGGGGCAGCAGAAGATTTGGCAAGCAATGACATGTTTTGGAGACTAAGTATACCAGAAGGCTCGAATCGTGATTATTTCGGGTGTAACTTCGAGAAGACAGAACTGTCTGCAGCCGAATGGAGTGATGAGTTCCCTGTCGTGGCAGTTTATGTGGCTGGCTTGGATTTTCTGAAAGAGAGGGGAGTGATGTATGCGGAGTTTCTGCAGAAAAAAGGAGTTAAAGAAGTGACGCTGGTGGAGGCTAAGAAGGAGTCTCATGTGTTTCATGTTTTTAAACCAAAGTCTGAGGCGACCCGTTTGCTTCAGAGAAATATGAACGAATTCATACGTACCTATTAGCCAGTTCATATGACCATCACTATGACATGCCAATGAGACCATATGTAAAATAATGGCGATAGGAAAGCCTTCTTCTACTTCAATTCTATATGAATTTTAGTAATCATATTCATGTATCAATGGTGAAAGTTTTTGTGCTAAACCAATGCATTAAGGAGAAATTCCCAATCAGATTCGACCCGAAATAGACACATTCAAGCATTTCATGTTTGGCCAAGTATGTGAGACAGACCATAACATAATCTGAAATCCTATATATTTTCACCTTAACAAGTACTAACTAATAGGCTACAAGGTCATCAAGATATTATAATATCATATGCTAACCCCAATATAAAGACAATATCACTGTATAAATGACAATGTACATAAGCATACAGGTCCACTGTAGGAGGGATCTGCACTTAATGATGTATATACTTCATATTTTGCAGACATACGAGCATCCTCATTCTTCATTCAGACGTAGTATCAGAGGTGCTCATGAAACCTCCAAGAAAGCCAGCTCCATTGCAATTTCCACACAACATCTCCTTTCTACCACTACAAGAAAATAAGAACAATAACAGTGAAGAGCATTTCACTAAAAACAAAGTGTAGCAATTAAAAAGCTTAAGTTTGTAACTTTGCCCTGCGTCAATATTCATTTTGACTCACTTTACTCCTTAAATTAGGCTCCGTACTTTAAATTGTATAATGCTATCAAATTTTGAAAATGTTCTCATTAGCCAAACGAAGGTAGTACCCATCAAAATCATAAGCGCTAAATCAGCTTGGCTAGCGAAAGAGATAGCAAGCTCGACAGAATGAGACATTTTAAAGCACAACCTATCTTTAGGGGCATAAGCATAATGAAGCAAACGAAAAGGATGTGGAAGTGCATGGTTACCCGCAAAGCCAACATGAGTCACCAGCTTTAAACTGCCCATTAAAGAGATCAGCAGAGTTCACTCCACTACCTTTGCATTGCGAGCAGAGAACTGCACCTGCCCATTGCACAACAAACACAAATATAACTTTATTCACATACAACACATGCATTATGCATACTCTTTCCAACAGTACTCAGCTTACCATTTCCCTCACAATCAGCACAAACCATGCTGCTGCTGGGTTTTGTGCTTTCATTGCTTTTTGCAGCCTATTGGGATTCAAAAGAACAACATTTCAGCATGCAACATATCTATGAATCAAAACTTTGTATATCAAGATATAATTTGAATTATAGATGCTTGTAAACTAGCAATTACTATTTATTCAAGTTAGATTAAAAAGGGGTACACAAATAAAGAACCTTAGCTTTCACATGGGAAAATTTAGCAGCTGGAGAATTTCGGACCAGATTGTCTATCCGAAGGAGCTTTTGAGTACTGCTATGGTTGCCTAGAGTACCATTGAGTAAGCATTGGGTCAGTGAATGAACAACTTAATTCGTGAGAAAGAGCATAACAAAACGTGACAGATAAAGACAGAGACCTGGTTGTGGTGTGGCTTTGGAGGAAGTTAAAGGTGCCAAGTACAGAGCATATGCCATTGAAGCAAATGAAGGAGCAACTAGATAGTAACAAGGTGCCACCAGTCTACTTTAGTTCAGGTCGGTTGGATTGGTGTGGCTGGGTGGGATCTAATCTTGTACGATTAGATATTTTACTAAACGTGACTGGCCACAAAAAAAAGATATTTTACTAAACGTGGCCTAACATGTAGATTGTCTTGAAGGACTCATTTGGCCCATTGGGGTCGAGAGAGTGGATGTTGAAAGACTTCTAAACAATATTTTTCTTCAAAATTTTAGAAATTTAACTTTTGAGTATATTCAAGTTTATACCCTAAAAATAACTAATGAATGAAAATTGATTTTGATTTAATAACATTTCATGACTTATTGTCTTGTCATATTAATTTATTAAATTTGTTTTGTCACACATATTTGTATTTTAAAATGATACAGTAATTTAAGTTGAGTTTGAGCCTAAATTTTCATTGTATTTTGAGCCAAACCAAAATTGTATAACTTGATTTTAATTAGTTCGATTTGATTCGGGTTTTTCACTTTAATTGGATTGGATTAGTTTGAAAAATTACCAACCTGAAAGTATTGGTTTGGTCTACGATTTTGGAGAAGAAGTGAACCAAAACGACTCGTGCTCGCTCCTAATTGCAAGTTGCCTGCTTCAATATGACCAAAAAAAAAAAATTTTTTTTTTTATTTTGCCAAAATTAAAATAAGTGGATCAATAGTATTATAGTGAATATTGACAAACAGCAAGGGTAGTTTCGGAAATATGCTGTTTATATATAGTGGTTCCCAATCCTTGTAACCCTATCTCTCACTCAGCTCTCCCTTCGTCGAGGTCTCAACCCGACTCTCTCTCTCTCTCAGTAAAAGTTTCAAATTGGTTTTTTCAGCTAACGTTTTCAATTTGCAGACTCTCCCAAATTCTCAAACCCTCACCCTAATTCAACCTACTCACACTTTCGCACAGGTAAAATTCTCCATCTCCATCTCCTTCGGAAACCTAATTTCTCTAACAACTCTGTTGGATTCAAAATTTCAAAAACCCTAATTTCGGACTCGATTTCGAAACCCTAATTGGAGGTCTCTGAATAGCAGAATATGGGCGAAACAAGGGACGACGTCTACGACGAGGAGCTCGTCGACTACGAAGAGGATGAGGAGAAGGCCCCAGACTCCGCAGCTAAAGTCAATGGCGAAGCCGCCAAGAAGTGAGTTTTTGTTCTATGGATTCTTTACCTGTTTTCTGCTGTCAAATTGTTTTGTAACCAAAGAGAAAATCGATTTGATGTTTGTTTTCTCAGAAAACACGAAATGAGATTAAAAAGATTCAAATTTTTTAGTTTTTTTATACTTTCAGCTGGTTGCGGATGTTTTGAATTATATATATTATCTGTTGCTTGTATTTGATTGGTGAAATAGGATGGTGATCATAAAGTAAAGCTAGTCTGATTGCAATTGATTTATATTCAGGTCTAATTGTATTCTTATTTATTCTTGGTTTTGTGCAGGGGATACGTTGGAATTCACAGCTCAGGGTTCAGAGATTTCCTTTTGAAGCCAGAGCTTCTTCGGGCTATTGTGGACTCAGGATTTGAGCATCCTTCTGAAGGCAAACTATTAAACTCTTAATATTGATAGTTCTTTTATTTTGTTGGTGAAGCCAAACCATGTAGTGTGGTTCATGTGTCAGGATTTTGAGTTGATGTATGCTATATGACTTTTGCACTTCTGTTATGAGGATTAGAGAATTTTTTTCCCATTATCTTTTACCTGCTTCTCTTTTTTTTTTGGCAATGCTTAATTTTAATGATTTGATGTATGCTTTTCAGGTAATTTGTTCTACTATCATAATCTTGAATTCAGAGAAAACTAGTATGGTTTGGTAAAGACTTTCATATAAAGATTGGAGAGGTTATGTTTTACTTACCAATGGTTCCTTCGATGCGGTTTTCTTTGGTTCTTCATCAGTACAACATGAATGTATCCCACAAGCTATCCTGGGCATGGATGTTATTTGTCAAGCTAAATCAGGGATGGGAAAAACTGCTGTTTTTGTTCTATCCACTTTGCAGCAGATTGACCCTGTAGCAGGCCAAGTTTCTGCCCTTGTTCTTTGTCATACGAGAGAATTAGCTTACCAGGTACATTTCCAATCCATTTTCTTTCTGGTAAAATTAATGTCTGAATTAATTTTTCTCTTCCAGTCATATATACATATTACCTCACTTTTGTTTCCTAACTCGTGTGTAGATTTGTCACGAGTTTGAAAGGTTCAGTACCTACTTGCCTGATCTCAAGGTTGCTGTCTTCTATGGTGGTGTCAATATCAAACTTCACAAAGATTTACTTAAAAACGAATGCCCCCACATTGTTGTTGGAACGCCTGGAAGAATACTGGCACTGGCAAGAGAAAAGGACCTCTCTTTGAAGAATGTGAGGCATTTTATCCTCGATGAATGTGACAAGATGCTTGAATCACTTGGTATGGGATGTTTATGATTACAGATAATGTTTGTGTGCCATTGGATTTTTCTGTATGCCTCAGTTAATGTTTCCATCTTTTCTCATTATGCAGACATGAGGAGAGATGTGCAAGAAATTTTCAAGATGACACCTCATGATAAGCAAGTGATGATGTTTTCTGCAACACTCAGCAAAGAAATCCGCCCGGTTTGCAAGAAATTCATGCAAGATGTAATGTCTCATGGCCAGTACTACTTCAATTTTGAAGTCTCTTTTTCCATAATCCCACTTTCTCCGAGAGTTTTCTAATTACGTAGAATGCGGTGGTTCCATGACTGCTTGCTGTTGGCATTGTGTTTGCATGGTATCTTTATTCGCCCGTTTATTTGGAATTTGCGGCTTGATAAGGGTGTTCAACTGGAGTAAAAAAGAAAAAGTAATACACAGGGAGGCCATCTTTTAGGAGTTCTCACAGTTGTGTGGGATTAGCGCCTTGTATACTGCATAATATATGTCTAGGTTCATTTTTCTCCTTTGGTTTAGGCTTTTTGCTTTTACTAGGTCATGTTGTTGTGGTTTTCGATTTGGGGTCAAGGGTATTTTGGGTTTGTTCGCCAGTTGAGAGGTGGGTGGGTGAGGGTGTTGGAGTTGGGTTCTACTTTTGTCAAAATTGGGTAATAGATTGTATTAAGCGTCAGTGCGTGAATGGTGGTTGCTTGGTGTGGTTTAGAAAAGTATCTTGGAGGAGACAAAACAGATGGACCAGAATCTTGATTCAAGAGATGTGCATCCGTCATTCATTTCCTTCTGGATTCTATTAGCTTGAGGAAGGCCCCTAATATGATTTACTGTGACATTTGTTCCTTTCAGCCCATGGAAATATATGTTGATGACGAAGCCAAGCTGACTCTGCATGGTCTAGTACAGGTATGATTTTTCGCAAGCTGATTTTCAGTTGATTACACTTGTTCATTGATATGAATCTTACCTTTGTCTCTGAAATGGCAGCACTACATCAAGTTAACTGAGGCAGAGAAAAACCGCAAGTTGAATGACCTCCTTGACGCGTTGGACTTCAACCAAGTTGTTATATTCGTCAAAAGTGTGAGCAGAGCCGCAGAGTTGAACAAATTACTTTCAGAGTGTAATTTTCCCTCTATATGCATCCATTCTGGGATGAACCAGGAAGAAAGGTTTGTACAGTAGTATGTGTATATGTATATTTTCATATTTTGATAGCTTGTGGAGTTTTAGTATCCTTTTTTGTTTATATTATATGGGATATATTACTACAACAATTTTTTTGTGTTCTTAGTTACTCATTTCATTACCCTTCTTTGTAATCTGGGTTTTGTGAAGTTTCTATACAATGTGATGTGAAGTTGGGAAAAATGAACATGTGGAGGTGTTTACATTTTGTTAACTTTTTATTGCCTTGATATTTTATTTCTTTTGTTTTTCTGTTTGTTAGAACTTATCTTTCTTTATGGGTTCATATAAATCTTGTTTGCCCCAAGTTAAATGCTTGATGTTGAGTTTTCTTTTGCTTTTTAGTTTCTGTTTCTATCTTGAGATTATAGTTGTACGCTGTATGTCTGCCCCTTTGTCCCCCCTCTCTCTTGTACTGTCATCCAGTATCAATTCAGTATGAAATGTCTTGTTGTACTGTCTCCTTGTTTGGCTAAGTTATTTTCCATTGGGACTCGGAGCTGCATTTAATCTGTAATGGTATGCCTTTTGTAGGTTGAAGCGGTACAAAGGATTCAAGGAGGGTCAGAACAGGATTCTTGTGGCCACAGATTTGGTTGGTAGAGGAATCGACATTGAACGTGTTAACATTGTCATCAATTATGACATGCCAGATTCTGCTGACACTTACTTGCACAGGGTAGGTTAAGATTATTTCCTTAATCTGATAGTAATCTTCTACTATCGTGTAACTGAATTATTAACTTATGTATTGTCTTATCATTTTTGTTCTGTTTCTACCATTTTTGTGGATATAATACTATTGTTAATATGAAAAATCTTTGTCTAACCTCCTTTTTTCACATCAAAATCTTGACAGGTTGGAAGAGCTGGTAGGTTCGGCACCAAAGGGCTTGCAATTACATTTGTTTCATCTGCGGCAGACTCCGTTGTTCTAAATGATGTATGAAATTAGTTTTGCTGGTCTTAACCTTTTCCATTGTTTATTGCAACTTTTTGGTGGTTTTAATTTTTAGGTTTGCATATGCAGGTTCAGGAGAGGTTTGAGGTTGATATAAAGGAGCTTCCCGAACAGATTGACACTGCTACATATAGTATGTTCTCTTGCTTAAAAGTTGATTGTGTGATTGTGACTTTAGTTTATAGTAGTTCAATTTATATTTTGGACCTTTGTCATTTTGATTAATAATTTCATTTATTTTATCTTATATGCACTTCTCTCACTAATTTTTTATTATCTATCAATGGAACAAAAAGGGTGAAGAAAATATTTAAATTTTTTTCCCATTTTTGTTTGTGTCTTTTATGGGTCTTATTATTGTACTTTCTTCAAAATTACTCTCATTTTTGGCCCACTTTGGTGTATGTTATTATTAGTAGCAAATCAGTAAAATGCGTATCCTCTATTGTTTTCCCATATGACTTGTGTTTGTGCAATTGTTTCCATATGTCTTCATAGTCATTATATGATTTTTTCTATTATATGCTTTTGTTTCTACGTCTCATTTACCACTTTGAATTTGACACTAATTATTGTATGTGAGATGTTCTGGTTGATGCAGTATTGCAACTAAATCTTTTTGGTTTTCGTTTGTTTTCATGGCTTAACTGGATTCTACTTTTGACAATTTCTCTTGTATGCAGTGCCGTCTTGATGTAAGTTTACGTCTCGACATGATGGCTTCATTTACTCTGGTGGTGGAGGGTCTGCTGCATATCGTTCTGTGTTTTTCAGATTGATTTTAAACGATTTGCTTTTAAGAGGTAGAAGCGCTCTACGTAATGTATACGACTTTGACCTGTAGTTTCTAAAACTTGTTGCTCCCTCCTCCACACAAGGAAGTAGGCATGACGCTATTAGGGATTTGAGAGAGTATGTAGTGTGCGTTCAAATTTTTAGTATTCATTTGCAGTATTATGTGTTTACTAGCTGTGGACCTATGCACTTTTGGGTAAAAAAATTGAACTTTTGGAGAGAAATGATTGTTATTTGCTTTATTTTCTGTCGTTTTATCAGTATTTGTGTTGTACAAGAAAAATATGTTATATATGTGTGGGAGAGGCGCATAAGATAAAAGGTTTTCACTGTGTTAGTTTTTGCCTTTTTGTTGATGCAAAATTTTCAAGCTAGAAATCCAAAATTTTCTCCTTTTTCTGAAATTGTTGACTATTTAAGTAATTCTCATGGTAAATGAATAAAATAATAGTAATTCAAATAGATATATCTTTTGATTTTTAAATGACAATGAAAAAAGTGCATAAATATTAAGTTTTTGCTGGTAATGAAAATAGTGTTTTTTACTTTTCTTTGGTAATTGAGTGAACTGTTACTCAACCCACAATGCAGTCCCGTTTTTTGGGTAAAATAAGGACTTCCTTATTTAAGAGCCCCTGTGTTTGTGTACTTTGGTTATCAACTTCTCATAACAAATTTTATTTTCAAAAGAAAGAAATTATTCTGTGTGAAATATCACGAATTCATTGATATTATAACACTAGGCAATCATTAATATCTAACCTAAACAGAATAAAATTTAACGTCATATTTATTTTCTTCCATTCTTTCCTCATTTACTCGACCCATAACCATAAGCAAGAAAGCTTCCAAATTCTTCTGTCTGTGGACCAAGTGGTGTTGCTACTGGAAGTGATTTTTTATTTGGTGAGAGCTACTGGAAGTGATTTATTGTGCTTCTTGGTGGCTTGTCGCCCTCCATCTCTTGACATCCATTTCCTTACACCTTCAATTCAGTTCGGATCCACTCCATATGGAGCTCAGAGAGTCAGAATATAGCATTTTCGGTTTTTCTATAAATTATAGACCTCTCGGATTCATCGAAAAGTCGAAACCTGAAAGCCTATGGAAATAAACTTTTCCTCTGTTTACAAAAAAGAAAAGGAAAAAAAAAGAAAAGAGGAAGCTCAAAGCCTCAAACTAACATGATGCGTTTTGAAAGTGGGTCTCTCTCTATATTTGGACTTTAATTAAAATTTTAAACAACAAAGATATTGTCATATGGAATAATGGGGAAGGGAATTAATGGGATGCATTACTTCATTTTTAAGGTCCATATATAACATATATAGACTTGGCAAAGAGGGTGCAAACCATGCATACAATTTTTCAAAGCTGTTCATATATACAAATCACACAAAATGGTACATAGATCCAAGCATTTACCATTTCTGAATTTGCTACCTCTTTTTTCATCTAGTATAGAGCTACTAGCATCTGTCTACACATCAGTGGCTCTACTTGTAGAACTAGATTTCGCCACTTCTATTATCGAGAAAATATATACAAAAATGTTTTCTTCTCTACAAAAAAAAACTCTCAACTTAACGTACAATTTTATGTGATTAAATTATACATCTGAATTTTTTTTAAGTTGACTTTCGATTGAATATGTAATTTAGATTCATAATTTGATAAACATCAGTCATAATATGTATACGTTACCACACTACTTTTATTCTTCGTATTGTTTAGCCTAATATAATATTTTTACCATATTTTCTGAAACTGAAAATAATAATATAACTAGTTATTAAATATATATGCGCAGGATTTATGGGGCACCACTTTTATCATTTATATTGTTCTAACGAATTTTGTCAACGTTGAGACTGTGTGTGAAAGCTCAACTGTTATCAACGTGGTTGACTATGGTGCTACTGGAGATGGTCAAAATGATGATTCCCAAGTAAAATATTTCCTTCAACTTTGTTAATTTTGCAGTTAATCTAAAGATAATAAATTGTTTAATTTCTAATTTATATATGCAATATTTGATAGGCTTTTTTAAAAGCATGGAAGGATCTGTGTGAAGCTGAAGTAAGTTATTATGGTCTGCCCACAATGGAAATACCTGGGGGAAAGACATTTAAATTGCTGCCTGTTCATTTTCAAGGTCCCTGCAAGTCTAAATTTGTTCGAGTTGAGGTACTTCACTTAATTATTTAATAATAAATTTTCATAAACCGAGCATATATTTGTCTCTTTTATCACGTAACTTAAAGTCTTTGTAGATTAATATGTAAAAATTAACAAAATTGAATATTGCTACGGAGTAAATACGTTTTATATAAGGCACCTAAATGAGTACAAAACTGATACGTAAAATTAAATTGCTAAAATAAAATATCCTTCATATTGGAACATGAAATGTCTGAAAATGATTTGTATTTTACTGAAGTTTCTTTAATCATAATCAATTAATGGATTGTATTGGTATATGGTTTTGATATCTAAATATTAATTTGAGTCTATTAATCAGATTAATTACTTTGATTATGTTAAGCAGGTTTCAGGAACCATAATTGGTCCAGCATATAAGAGTGGATGGAAAAATTGTTATGCAAATAGCTGGCTAGGATTTTCTAATGTGGCCAATCTCATCATCAATGGATCAGGAATTTTCGACGGTCGGGGTGAAATTTGGTGGAACAATCAGGACAAAAACCACCATCATGTACACATCTTTACATTTTATTCTATGCATTTATATATATATATATATTGTCATATTCATGAAAATAGATGTGTAACAAAATATTATAACTCGAATTTATCTCCAGGAAACAAGTAGTGATGATCAACCTCTGCCTTTTCTAGGTTATACAAACTGCTATAGGCCTACGGTACGTAAGACACTATGGAAAACTTGTAATTCATTATTATACAAAGAAATTTTTAACAGTTAATTATTTTTATTAATATAATATCCAATAGAAATTAATTTGTATCCCTATTCCTATTAATGCAGGCTTTGTTTATCTACAATTGCTCAAATTTTGAGCTTAGGGGATTAACTCATGTAAATAGCCCAAGAAACCATATCAATATAATTCGTAGTAACAATGTAACTCTCTCCAATCTTAATATAACTGCACCAGAATCAAGCCCTAACACTGATGGAATTGATATTGGCTTCACAACATATGTACGTATCCAAAACAGTACCATTGCAACTGGTAATTAATCTATCCCTTAATTAGGTGTTGTTTTTATTTTTAATTGTTGCTAATAATTTACTTAATGTGTTAATATGCATGCTAGGGGATGACTGCATTGCTATAAAGGGAAATTGTTCTCATATCAATATTTCGGGGATAGTATGTGGCCCAGGTCATGGTATAAGGTTTGTCAAACATGCCATCTTTTATAAATTAGTTGAAGTTTGGTTTAATTATTACTAATTTGGTTTTGTGTTTCTATTAAATGCGTCTCTTATTATTTAGTGTGGGAAGCCTTGGAGCAAATGAGGCATATGAAACAGTTGAAGAGGTGATTGTGCGAAACTCTACTTTTAAAGGGTCTATGTATGGAGCAAGGATTAAGACCTGGCAGGTGAGAAAAGTAGTAATTTATAACTATTTTTATAATCTAAATCGACCATCTTATATATAATTATTTGCTTAATAGTAAAGTGATAAAAACTAAACCCTTATCAATAATTGGGTCTTAATTTTATTTAGGGGGGTTCAGGGTACGCGAGGAATATCCATTTCGAAGGCATCGGACTTGAGAACGCTAGCAATCCGATTATCATTGACCAATTTTACTGCGATGGTGGACTCAGTTGCAAAAACATGGTAAATTAATGCATGTATAAGAATATGATCATTTTAACTAACTTTCTCTTTCAATAAAAAAGAAAAAAGAAATGGGGTTTGGTCAAATATTAGTATAAATATATAAAACTGGATCTTGATATATATGTTATGTGCAAAATTTTAATCATTTTGAGAAATTAATTAATGTTGCAGACCAAGGCAGTGTCAGTGAGCAATGTTACGTATACTGGTGTGAAGGGAACGAGTGCTTGGAATTGTGCAATCACATTGAACTGTGCAAAGATAAATTGCACCAACATTAAAATGGATTATGTTAACATAACATCGGCAGCTTATGGAGGTGAGATTTTTGCCTCTTGCATGAATACCAAAGGAACATCTGCCTACACCACACCCACTGTGCCTTGCTTACAAGACTTGGGACATGGAACACCGCCATATAGATCATGAATAACGGGTGGTGAATAGAGATAGAGCAGTTAATTTTGGTGCTCTTTGAATTATTAGTTATAAGGTTAATTTCAATGATGAGTGGTCAAGAATAACACAAACATATAGTGCAAACACAAGGGCTAATTCCTTAGTCCAAAATGTGCATGTCTGAATTTGATTCTCTGTCTCTCTACTTTTTGGATATTAGTTTTGCAGAGAATTAATGTTACTTCCCATAATTAAAATTATTAGCGACATACAAAATTAATGTTATAAATTTTAAGGTCCAGAGTTGGTTGTATCAGGGGATATATATAAATACAAAAAATTTTCATCTTCTACCATTCAGAGAAGACAGTGCAATAAAGTGCCCTGCATTCAAGGTGAGGATGGTACTTGGCTTGACACTGAAGAAGGAATTCAAGCTGGTTTCTTGGGGTATTTTCAGAAGCTATTTCAATCCAATGGTCCATAGGGATTGGCATCAGGCTTTCGCTAGTGTCAAAAAGGGGGTTACAGATGAGATGAATGAGTTTTTTTGTCTCTCCAATTTCTCTGGATGGCTGCTGTTTTTTTATCTTGGGGCTTTAAAAGCACCTGGTCCAGATAGATTCTCAAGTATATTCTATCATAAATTTTGGTCTACACTGCAGGAAATTGATTGCAAATCAGCTATGTCTTTCTATGTTAATGGTGAGATTCTAAGGTCTATAAATGTCACATCCCTAATGTACATTCTCCTGAGAGTTTTTCTCAGTTTAGGCCCATAGGTTGCTGTAATTTTTCTTCTATATTCTTGCATAAAATTCTGGCTAACAGGTTTCACTTGAAGCTCAAAAAGTCAGGTGGGGTTGGAAATTAAGTTGGGTTTAAAAGTTGGCATGAATAAGGCCTATGACAGAATTGAATGGGCTTTCCTAGAAATTGTAATGGTTAAGATGGTATATGCATCAAAATGGGTGAAGCTTGTGATGGAGTGTGTTAGATCAGTATCTTTATCCATTCATGTCAATAGTAAGCTGGTCCAACTTTCATTCCTCCTAGAGGTTTAAGACAGGGTGATTCTTTATCACCCTATATGTTCTTAGTTGTGGGAGATGCATGTCTTCTCAAATATGACTCTTGACGCATGTGCAGCTGGTTCGTTAATTAAAAGGCATGAGACTTGTTTTGAGTCATCTGCAAAAAGCAGATGACTCTTTCTTCTTCTTGCAGGCTACTAAATAAAATTGCTTGGTGTTCAAGAAATTATTGGAAGCTTATTGTGCTGCTTTATGGAAAAGGGTTATCTACAACAAATCTACTTTTTTTTTTAGCCCAAATACAGATGAAGTATTCTATCTGTGCAACTTTTGAGATGAAACTGGCTGGTAACCCTGGCAAGTATTTGGACTTGCCTACACTCTGGGGAAAATCCAAGAGAGAAGCTCTCTCTTATATCAAAGAGAGTGTTAAAAAGGGTTAGTGGGTGGAGACAAGTTTATCTTCCAGCTGCTAGGAAAGAGGTGTTATTAAAATCAGTAGTAGCCTGTGACATACATGCCTATCCCATGGCAGTGTTTAAGTTTCCCAAGGCTGTGTGTGAGGAATTAAATGCAGTTCTAGCTAGGTTGTGGTGGGGTTAACGGCTAGTTTGACCAAAAACTAACGGAGGTACGAAATTGTCAGAAAAATGAAATTGAGGTATCGGAATCCCACTTTTTAAAGCAAAACACACTATACTTGAGGTTCTAAAATGAATTTTGCCCTAAAAATATATAACAATACAGTTTTAATTACTCTACGGTATCATCCCATATGCACACTGCAGCACAAATTCACTGAAAAAACGGCCATAGTACTCTTCTACATACTAATACAGACTCTTCATGGCAGTTTGAAAACTTAACAAGTCTCTCAAAGACTAGAAGGAGAGACTTACTGTGACGCAGCAGGCATATCAGAGACAACAGAGCACACTGCTTGTATGAGGGTGGGCCTGAGAAGCAAAACAGCTGCAATGGTAGAAATAGATGGCCAAGGGGTGCTGCAATAATTTTTTCTCAAACTTGCCTTCCATTTGTGCCAAGACATTCTGTAGTACTTGTTCAGGTCTTCACAAAGAGCAGCAAAAATAGAAGTCATTGGAATCCAGAAAAAATCCCCACGGCTACTCTTTGGTAAGAGAGATAATAGAGCAGATTGTTTGTATGAGAGTGAGTAAGAGGAGAACAACAGCTGCAATGATAGAAGTAGTCGCCCAAGGTGTGTTGAAATAATTTTGTCTCAAACTTGCTAACGATTTGTGCCACATCGAACTGCAGTACTTATTCAGGTCTTCAGAAAGAGTAGCATAATAGTAGTGTTCCCCACTATAACCCCCAATGCCAAGCTTATTAATCAGGGTAGAAACATCACTGCTACTACCTAGCAAATTTTTAACAATTCCATGCTCAACAAGCAAGTCCACATCCTTTGGGGAGTCCACAAAACGATCCATGATGTGTACATAATCACTTACGTACCTCATTTTGCAATGGCATTGTTCAAAGGCAATAAGATTTCTGAATAGAGACGCTGTGTCTTCACAAATTATTAATTTTGGAATTTCCAGAATCCCATCGGTGAATTGTATGTCAAATGCGTTTTTGGTTGATATCCCCACCTTAAACTTGACTCCTGCCTGATGTAGCTCTGTCATGTTGGGTGCCCAACTTACATCTAAAAGGTTTGTGCGTTGTCCAACTAGATGTTGTTCACATAAAGTTCTTATAAGATCAACAAAATGTTCTACTTGTACATTAGAAGAACGAACTCTTTCCAAGCTGTGCTCCTTCACTCCCCCGACAGAAAACATTGCAAATTTGATGAGATGGGTAGAAAGATTAATTATTGAAAGCCTCTTAGTACTATTAAAATTAGAAGAGACTGCAATTTTGTCTGGGTCAAATAGATCATCGAGAATGAAGAGTGGAAGCTGATTTTCGAGCAACAACATGTCAGGCCATAGATCCATAATCATCTCAGGGTTGTTGCATATCCGGTCATTTTCGTTAACAAATTCCTCGAGGTGTAACCTCAATAAGACCTCAATAATGAAGGCGGTATCCACTAGAATCATTCTTACAAAGTCGTCACTACTAAACTTAATGGTTTCTGCATAACAATTGCGTAATCTCACTTCTTGGTCTCTTATTTTCTTTATATAATCTTTCAAGCTTACCTGTGTACGATATAGATAATCCTTTAGGTACCTCTTTTTGTGCTCTTCCATAGCTTCTAAGGGCTTCTTGCCATGGTGAAGTGGGCCAATAGAGACTAGCTTAGGTGTGTAGGCCTTTTCATTTACACACCGTAATCGCTCTGGAACTCTGTAGATACAACACGAAGAAGACAAGAAAGGCAAGCTATCCAACTCCTCCCTCATTGAAGTTTCCAATGGCACGTACGGGTTTTCAAAGTCATTTGGAGCAGCTTCATTGCTTCCTTTCATTTTCCTTGTGATGACTTTGTTGTGATTCTAATACATGAAGATGACGATGATTAGTAATTAGTGAAACCACAATCAACAAGACCAGGAATTAAAATTACAAGTTTAAAGTAGGAAACACAAAGCAATTGAAATATGATGTAGTGCCACTTGGGCAATTGAAATTTTTTTTTTTGTTTTGCTTTGAGCTGGTTGTTGCCTTGGGATCCACGTAAGTGCCACTTGGGCTTTTTAATGCAGCATCTTACTTACCCCAAAAGGGGTCCACAGTGAAGCTGAACATGGTTGTGTACAGTAACTCTTGTTCTACATTATTGCAGGTTTGCAGCTTCTAAAACTACAAAGTTTTATAGTTGATGTTATCCTCTTTTAGATCTTATCATTCTTATGCTTCCAATCAAAACACACAACAGAGACAAACCAAAATTCAATTGAAAGAAAGAAGAAAATTAGAACACTCCCATTACCTTTGCTCAATTCCAGCTTATAACTATAACGAAACATAAGCTTCAAGAAAATTGATGTGCAAACATAGCATTAATGGAGAAGAAGAATAAAACTCAGACTCAATTTATGAAAGGGTGAAAAAAAAATTTAACCAAAAAATTAACAAACAAAAAAAAAAAGACAGAGAACGAACTAGGAAGTGAATTCGCACCTGCTATGTATAAAAGAAAAGCCAAGTTTGGTTTGCCTTTGGTAGATGATCACTAGAACAGCTCAATGCAGATAGGTTGCTACTCTGGTAGGTGACACAGAAAATTTCCATTAATGATAGCACGATGATGGGGTATATGTAAGAACAAGTTGCTTTACAAGTGAAGTCAATTAAGAGTTTCCATAGTTTTTCTTTTTCTTTTTTATATATTATAACGTGTCTTTGGCCAGATTGAAGAATCCAGTAATTGCGGGCCAATCACAACTAAATTAGACCAATAGTGGAAGGTTTTCTTTTCTCCATTCCTTGACTATATAACTAAGTGATATCCTGTATCTACCCTTGTGTTTCCCTGAAGCTTCTGTTCTAAATCCATATTTTCAAGAATTCATATTCCATAGTAGTTTTACTCTAGCTTAATAGTTAGATTGATTGTATTTCTAGTTAAACTTATTAGTTTTTAAGGAGTTAGAGATAATTAGTCCAATTTTCTATTGTATAAATGGGTACCAGATATAAAGGAATATTATTCCCATTTCGATCTTATCCTTCATTAACAAAATAAATCACTTGTTTAATTTCATCATAAATTAACCAAAAGTT
The DNA here is from genome assembly GCA_003254885.1 of Purshia tridentata. Classification (NCBI taxonomy): domain Eukaryota; kingdom Viridiplantae; phylum Streptophyta; class Magnoliopsida; order Rosales; family Rosaceae; genus Purshia; species Purshia tridentata. The sequence goes on along the minus strand of QANT01006803.1, from coordinate 12,598 downwards.
CAAAGGAAACAGAAGGTGAAAACCAGACCTAATTATTGGCCAAAGTTCGTTCAAATTCACTAAATATTAATTATAATGCCGTAATATAGAATTAATTAACCAACCACAAATATTAGAGAACTATGCACCTTCAAGCTTAATGAAAGAAGCAAATATTAAAGAAACCAGAATATAAACAGCAAGGAAGAGGGGAGTTTTTTGTACCTGCCACCGCTGCAGATGAGAAAGTTTTCTATGGCTTTTGTTGTAGATTTTAGAGAGCAATTACTCCTTCTTCTGGTATATTCAGATCCCATCACAAAACAATATTATATAGAAATAATGTATAAATGATGGGTATATTATATCATATATGTAAGAACAAGTTGCCTTCTACAATTCAAGTTAAGTCAACTCAGAGCTAGTTTCCTTGCCTTTTCTTCTTTTGGTGGATGAAGAAGAAACTTTCACTTATTAATCGGACAATGAAGTCAGGGGGGATAAGACTTAACAAAAATTTATACATACTGCAGGCGGTTTAAAATATTGCACCGCGAAATCTGAATCACGTTCCAACTTGCCTTAGTCAGTTTCAAATATTAAAGAAAAATGCTTGGGTTCTCAAACTTGAGGACCAACCTTCTCCTCAAGCCCACCGAAAGTCATAATTCCACCATGCCGGTTCAAAATCAGAACCGTTCAATTTTAGATTACCTAATAAAGATCATCTCTACAAAAAATCAACTCAATCGGAAATCGTTTGGTTGTACAATTGTCAACGAATAAATATAAGGTCATAGTTAAAACACCAAACCATGTATCTATTCGTTAACAGTTATACAATCAAACGATTTCCGATTGAGTTAATTTTTTTCAAAAATGATCTTTATTAGGTGATCTAAAAATTGAACGGTTTTGATCTTGAACCGGCATGACGGAATTATGATTTTTAGCGGGCTTGAGAACAAGGTTGATTCTCAAGCTTGAGGAGCCAAGCATGGTCTTGAGAACCAACCTTGTCCAATATCAAATACTGCATGTAGTTTTGCCTTTCTCGATGTATTAAATTCTATTTAATTTGATCATTATAGCAGCTTGCCTAGAAAGAGGCTTCGCAACGGAACATGCAAAGGTGCACTTTTAACAAACATATTAAAACTAGCTCATTGTTTGAGAATCGTTTACAAATAAGTTAATAAAAAGTTTCAATTTTACAAATAAGTTAATAAATTATTTAAAAATACTATTATAGTTAATAATGACTAAAATTTAATTAACTAAATTACAGATTATATATACAAAATAGAACATAAGGGTTACAAAAAAATACGTAACTCCATCCCAACCTATTAAGACAACAAGAGGACACTAACGCAACATAACGTGCAAGTAAAGAAAAACTAAGGAAAATTAGGGTTAACTCTAAACAATAGACATGGAGTCCACCAGTAAAAAGTAAATTTAAGTTTCTTGAATAAAAATGATAATAATCCTTCAAACAGCCGAAAGGTTGTTTAAATACTTCCTCAACCCTAGACATTCGAAAACCAAAAGGAAATTACAAATTACGAAATAGGAAATAGGAAATTTTATTCGAAAACAATAAATTGCTTATTTGAGGTGGGCTGAGCTGTCTGGCTCTAGGCTTGGAAATACAAGTTGGGCTGGGCTATAGCCTACCCAACCATTAACGAAGCTCCGTCCCAGCCTATTAAGACACCAAGAGGACACTAGCCGTTAGAATATTCGACGAAGACCCCATATACCCAGTGGGGCAGGGATGGTAATGGCAAACCTAACTCCGACTCGTTTCGTTGCCATCCCAACCACAATCAACAATATTTCACTGTTAAAGATTTCCAAGATGAGATAGAGATGTGCTCCGACCAGGAAATAAAATTAAGTTATAAAAAAGGGATCACACAATATTCCCCTTGTTTCTTCATTTCCCTCCACAGATATTTCCACATTTTCCATTTAGTGGATGAGATAAAGTAGGAAACACAAAGCAATTGAAATATGAATCATTACAAGTTTTTGGTATTTTTTTGTTTGTTTTGTTTTGGGCTGGTTGTTGCCTTGGGCTCCATGTCAGTACCCCTTGGACTTTTTAAAACATCTTTACTTACCCCCAAAAAAGGGGTCCAGAGTGAAGCTGAACATGGTTGTGTACAGTATAGAAGAACCAAATTTTTTTTATAGTAGATGTTATCCTCTTTTAGATCTTATGCTCAAAACACACGTACAACAGAGACAAACCTAAATCTCATTGACAGAAAGAAGAAAATTAGAACACTCCCATTACCTTTGCTCAATTCCAATTTGTAACTATAACGAAACATAAGCTTTAAGAAAATTGATGTGCAAACATAGCATTAATGGAGAAGAAGGATAAAACTCAGACTCAATTTATGATTTAATTGAAAAAACAATTTAACTAAAAAATCAAAAACGAAAAAAAAAAGTCAGAGAAGGAACTAGGAAGTGTATTCGCACCTGCTATGTACCGTAAGTATAAAAGAAAAGCCAACTTTGGTTTGCCTTTTGTAGATGATCACTAGAACTGCTCAGTGCAGATGGGTTGCTACTTTGGTAGATGATGACACAGAAAATTGCCATTAATGATTGCACGATGATGAGGTGTGGAGTAAGTCTTCGATGGAAGACTTGATCTGGTGTATGTGTTTCTCCTTATCTTGACTATATAACAAAGTGATATCTTGTATCTACCTTGTGTTTCTCTGAAGCTAGTTTCTGTTCTAAATCTAATCTACCTCTTATGCATAGTCGTTAATTGATATTCCATGACAATGTTCTTGGAAAAAGTGAGGTTGTTTCATGGCATTGCTTTAGGAAAGCACATCCAGGTCTCTCATTTTTTATTCATTGGTTTTTTCAGATTTTGGTTCTTAAACTTTAACCATTGTCCCAATTAAGTACCCAAATTATTATTTGTCCCTACAAAATAAAAATTTATCTTGGTACCTATTTGCATCCATTAAATTGCTCAACCAATTCAAACATTTTTAAAAATTTGACAATAAGAAGAGTAGCCTAAGACACTTATAAGTCACTATAAAAGGTTATACTATTCCAATGTGAGGACAACACTCCACATTCTCACACGCTTCTGCACGTGTATGCATCACTTTAAGCCAAACAAGTGAATAACTCATACTCATATTGAGTGATGTGGAGAATGTGTGGTCATGTGGCCTAACACACGTGAGTGACCTGATTTAATACCATATTAGGTTGCTGTAATTTTTCTTACAAATTATTGTATAAAATTCTTGCTAATAGGTTTAAACCCTTTCTACCCTCTCTTATTTCTAAGCTTCAAGGTGCCTTTATCTCTCAAAGACAGATAGATACAAGATAATATTCCTACGGCACATGAAGCTTTTCATCACTTGAAGCTCAAAAAGGTCAGTTGTGCATGGAAATTAAGTTGGGTTTAAAAGATGACATGAATAAGGCCTATGACAGAATTGAATGGGCTTTCGTAAAAGTTGTCATGGTTAAGATGGTATTTGCATCAAAATGGGTGAAGCTTGTGATGGAGTGTGTTTGATCAGAATCTTTATCCATTCATGTCAATAGTAAGCTGGTCCAACTTTCATTCCTTCTAGAGGTTTAAGACACGATGATTCTTTATCACCCTACATGTTCATAGTTGTGGGAGATGCATGTCTTCTCAAATATGACTCTTGACGCATGTGCGGCTGGTTTGTTAAAAGACTTGTTTTGAGTCATCTGTTTTTTGCAGATGACTCTCTCTTCTTCTTGCAGGCTACTAATCAAAACTGCTTGGTGTTCAAGCAATTATTGGAAGTTTATTGTGCTGGTTCAGGGAAAAGGGTTAATTAGAACAAATCTACTTTTTTTTAGCCCAAATACAGATGAAGTGAAGTATTCTATCTGTGCTACTTTTGATGAAACAGGCTGGTAACCTTGGCAAGTATTTGGACTTGCCTACACTCTGTGCAAATCCAAGAGAGAAACTCTCTCTTATATCAAAGATAGAGTGATTAAAAAGGTTAGTGGGTGGAAATAAGTTTATCTTACAGCTGCTAGTAAAGATGTGTTATTAAACTCAGTAGCCTGTGCCATATATGCCTATCCCATGGCAGTGTTTAAGTTTCCCAAGGCTGTGTGTGAGGAATTAAATGCAGTTCTGGCTAGGTTTTGGTGGGGGTATGAAATTGTCAGAAATATAAAATTGAGGTATCGGAATCCCACTTTTTGAAGCAAAACACACTATATTTGAGGAACTAAAATGAATTTTGCCCTAAAATATATAACAACACAGTTTTAATTACTCTTAGATACTTGGTATCATTCCACTTGCACACTGCAGCACAAATTCACTGACAAAATGGCCATAGTACTCTTCTACATACTAATACAGACTCCTCATGGCAGTTCGAAAACTTACTTTACAAGTCTTTCTAAGACTAGAAGGAGAGACTTACTGTGACGCAGCAGGCATAGCAGAGACAACAGAGCACACTGCTTGTACGAGGGTGGGCTTGAGGAGCAAAACAGCTGCAATGGTAGAAATAGATGGACAAGGTGTGTTGCAATAATTTTCTCAAACTTGCCTTCCATTTGTGCCAAGACATTCTGTAGTACTTGTTCAGGTCTTCACAAAGAGCAGCAAAAATAGAAGTCATTGGAATCCAGAATGACCCCCCACAGCTACTCTTTGGTAAGAGAGATAATAGAGTAGATTGTTTGTAGAAGAGTGAGTAAGAGGAGAACAACAGCTGCAATGATGGAAATAGTTGCCCAAGGTGTGCTGAAATAATTTTGTCTCAAATTTGCTAACCATTTGTGCCACATCGAACCGCAGTACTTGTTCAGGTCTTCAGAAAGAGTAGCATAATTATAGTATTTCCCACCAACAACCCCAATGCCAAGGTTGTTAATCAGGGTAGAAACATCACTGCTATCACCTAGCAAATTTTGAAAAATTCCATGATCAACAAGCAACTCCACATCCTTTGGGGAGTCCACAAAATGATCCATGATGTGTACATAGTCACTTACGTACCTCAGATTGCAATGACATTGTTCAAAGGCAATAAGATTTCTGAATACAGACTGTGTCATCACAAATTATTAATTTTCGAATTTCCAGAATCCCATCTGTGAATCGTAAGTCAAATGTGTTTTTGGTTGATATTCCCACCCTAAACTTGACTCCCGCCTGATGTAGCTTTGTCATGTTGGGTGCCCAACTTACATCTTCAAGTTTTGTGCGTTTTCCAACTAGATATTGTCCACATAAAGTTCTTCTAAGATCAACAAAATGTGCTACTTCTACATAAGAAGAACTCTCTCTCTCCAAGTTGTGTTCCTTCACTCCACTACACAAAATATTGCATATCTGAAGAGATGGATAGAAAGATTAATAATTGAAAGCCTCCCTGTACTTTTAAAATTAGGAGAGACTGCAATTTTGTCTGGGTCAAATAGATCATCGAGAATGAAGAGTGGAAGCTGATTTTCGAGCAACAACATGTCAGGCATAGATCCATAATCATCTGAGCGTTGTTGCATATGCGGTCATTTTCTTCATCAAATTCACAGAGGTCCATCCTTAATAAGAGCTCAATGATAAAGGCGGCATCTGATAAGCTCTGCTAAGGGTTACACGAGGTGACTTAAAGCTTTCTTTTGTTTCTACTACTCACCAGCTGGCCGATGTTCTTACCAAAGCACTTTCCTCTCCTTTGCTTCGAGTAATAAGGAGCAATCTCATGCTTCGACCTCCTCTCCAGCATGAGCTTGAGGGGGGCTGATAAGCTCTGCTATGTAAGCTGCTTGTCCACCTCAGCAAAAGTGGTTGTCCAGCTCATGTAGTTAGGATATTATTAGAAGAGTTAATTAATTGTCTATTTGGTTAGTCGGTTAGTAACTGTACTCCTCTATAATCCTAGCTATATATATTAGCTTCCAGTGTATTCCAAACGATTCAATATATACATAACAGATTCTTTTCTCTGTTTTCTTCGTTTCTTGTAATCTTCCTCTTTGATTTTCTGAGTTCCCAAACACAATGTTATCAGCATCCACTAGAATCATTCTTACAAAGTCGTCACTGCTAAACTTAATGGTTTTTTGCATAACAACTGCGTAATCTCATTTCTTGGTCCCTTATTTTCTTTATATATTCTTTCAAGCTTACTTGGGTCCGATGCAGATAATCCTTTAGGTATCTCTTTTTGTGCTCTTCCATAGCTTGTACGGGTTCTTTGCCATGGTGAAGTGGGTCTATAGAGACTAGCTTTGGCGTGTAGGCCTTTCATTTACACACCTCAATCGCTCTGGAACTCTGTAGATACAGCACAAAGAGGACAGGGAAGGCAAGCTTGTTGACAATTACAAATCAAATAAGGTGGCTGATTTCAAATGGGTTGGTGTTGAAAAATTACAAATCAAATAAGGTGACTGATTTCACATGGGTTGGTAGCTGCCTTCATGAATAAAGTCCACAATTGTTTTCTACTTTATCTTGGTTTCATAAGTACGGTGGCTGTTTTTCTTCATCTATTCATGCTATGTTTTAGTTTTTTACATCTAGATAGGATAGCTCTACCTTTATTTATTGTGTTCACTTGACTTTTACAACTTAGATGCTTAAATCCTTGTATGACTTTTATGTACCAGCTGCCTATATAAGGCACGACCTTGTATGTTTGTGATATCAACTCAATCAGAGTTAATCAATAAGAAATAGTGTTGCTCCTTTCAAGTTCTCTTTTCCCGTGGCTTATTTTTTGTTTCCTTTGTGAGAGTGTGTGAGAGGTGTGATCAAGTTTGTAAACTTATCACCCATACTTTTGGTATTAGTTTGTAAACTCAAGACCAACAAAGCTATCCAACTCCTCTGTCATTGAAGTTTCCAATGGCACGTACGGGTTTTCAATGTCATTTGGAGCAGCTTCATTGCTTCCTTTCATTTTCCTTGTGATGACTTTGTTGTGATTCTAATAGATGAAGATGACGATGATTAAAAATTAGCGAAACCACAATCAACAAAATTTCACTGTTAAATTTCCAAGATGAGATGGAGATGTGCTCCACAATATTCCCCTTGTTTCTTTATTTCGCTCCACAGATTTTTCCACATTTTCCATTTAGTTGATGAGATCAAGTAGGAAACAGAAAGCAATTGAAATATGAATCATTATAAGTTTTTGTGTTGGGCTGGTTGTTGCCTTGGGCGTCTTGTATGTGCCCCTTGGGCTTTTTAATGCAACATCTTAGTTACCCCAAAAGGGGTCCAGAGTGAAGCTGAACATGGTTGTGTACAGTATCTCTTGTTCTACATTATTGCAGGCTTGCACCTTCTAGTAGAAGTTTAAAACTACAAATTTTTATAGTTGATGTTATCCTCTTTTAGATCTTATCATTCTTATGCTTCCAATCAAAACATACAACAGAGACAAACCAAAATTTCATTGAAAGAAAGAAGAAAATTATAGAACACTCCCATTACCTTTGCTCAAATCCAGTTTCTATCTATAACGAAGCATAAGCTTCAAGAAAATTGATGTGCAAACAGAGCATTAATGGAGAAGAAGGATAAACTCAGACTCAATTTATGAATTAGTTGAAAAAACAATTGAACTAAAAAATCAACAAAAAAAAAAAAAAGAAAGACNAAAAAAAAAAAAAAGAAAGACAGAGAAGGAACTAGGAAGTGAATTTGCACCTGCTATGTATAAAAGAAAAGCTAAGTTTGGTTTGCCTTTGGTAGATGATCACTAGATCAGCTCAATCCAGATGGGTTGCTACTCTGGTAGATGACAATCATGACACAGAAAATTTCCATTAATGATAGCACGATGATGGGGTATGTGTAAGAACAAGTTGCTTTACAAGTCAAGTCAACTTCTGAGTTTCCATTGTTTTTTATTTTTTATTTTTTTAAATTATAAAGTGTCTTTGGCCAGTGAAGAATCCATTAATTGCGGGCCCAATCACAACTAAATATAGTAGAAGGTTTTCTTTTCTCCTTATCTTGACTATATATATAACTAAGAGATATCTTGTATCTACCCTTGTGTTTCACGGAGGCTTCTGTTCTAAATCTAATCTACCTTTTATGCATAGTCCTTAATTGATATTCCATGACAATGTTCTTGGAAAAAATGAGGTTGTTCCATGGCACTGCTTTAAGAAAGCACATCCAGGTCTCTCATTTTTTAAGTAAGAATTAGAAAACAATTATAAAGTAGATATTAAAAAATTCACCAACTAACGAGTAGAATTAATTAATAACCTTTTTTAGTACTTAATGAAATGAAAAAGAAGAGAAAGCAAAATCTCAAAACTCAACATGCATGTACAGATTATATAATTAACCACCTTCCTGGATCTTTTTCATAAATCAAGTCAAACACCACAAGTCTGAAAAGTTGATTTTATATATCCAAAACTTAGGCCTCAGGAGAAGAATTTCCAAATAAACACATTGATAAGATACAGGCATATCCTATATTAATTAATGTTATTAATATTTAATTGTCAATACCAGTGGAAGAGACTCCATGTTCAATTCCAATAAGACTATAAATAAGAAGACGGAGAAGAGGAGGATATGATCGAATTATGTCATTGAGTTTTCATTGAGTTTTGAAATTGGTCCTTGGCAATATTCTGTTCTTTTCCTTTTCAATATTCTTGAAACATGAGTGCAGTGATAATGGCGAGTTTATGTTCTGTTCCTTTCCAATATATATTCTTGAATCATTACTAGTGCATGCACTGAAAGCTTAATCCTCTTTTTCTATTTTGTGCAGGACAAGCTACCTTCATCAGTTGGTTTACTTCTGTTTTTGGTTATTGCTTCATCTATATTTGGCATTGGATATGCCCAAGATGGTACTTATAATGTGCTTGATTTTGGTGCAACTGGAAATGGCCAAGTCGATGACTCCCCAGTAATTAAATCTTGAACTCTTTTTTAATCATCTTTTCTTTTTTTAAAAAGTCTCTATATCTTGCTATATATAATATATATACACAAAAAGATAGAAGAAAGAAATAAATATATCACTAATTTCATACATATATATTGAATTTTGTATTTGTATGTATAAAGGCTTTCTTGAAGGCATGGCAAAAAATATGTGGAGCTGTTGGAGGCACCCAAACCCTAAACATTCCAATGGGAAGAACATACTTACTGAAACCTATAAAATATGAGGGTCCTTGTAAGTCAAACAGCATTGTAGTTCAGGTAATGAATATATCATCACTAATTATTACTATAATTAATTCAGTAATATTTATTTTCAATTTATAAACTTTTTCTCTTGAGATCAGGTCAGAGGGCATATCGTGGCTCCCTCCAATCCTAGTGAATGGACAGGATGCGAATTGGGATGCTTGCTGTGCTTTCAAAAGGTGAAGGGTCTTGTCATCAAGGGAACAGGACTTATAGATGGCAAGGGTTCAAATTGGTGGACCCACAAACCTCAGCTGCCTCACTACACAAATGTGCATGCTTGCTATTCCCACTTTTTTTCAAATTTTTTTTTATTTTCTTTTTTCAAAATTTTAAAAATTACTGATCGAATTTTTTTGCTCTTGAATGTTTACCTGTAATCAGGAGACTAACTTGAATTGCGGAGCACCCACGGTAGTTCTTCGAATTTATGATCTATATCATAATTCTAACTCATTTTTTATCAGTAGCTAGCGAGTTAGACATTGACTTTTTGTTTTGCCATATATATGTTGTTGCACAGGCTCTAAGTTTCCATCACTGTGACAAACTTCAACTAAGTGGATTCACTTCGCGTGATAGCCCAAATAAGCATATCTATATACATGGTTCTATTGGTGTATTTATATCAAACATTCATGTAATTGCACCAGAACACAGCCCCAACACTGATGGAATCGTTCTCTCTGCGACAAGCCGAGTAAATATATTTGACTCTGTCATTGCAACTGGTAATTCAATTAATTCCTCCCTCTTTTTATTGATTACTTTATTACTGATTATATGGGTATGTATGGCTAATCATTTTCATAATCTTTCGGGGTTGAATGATGGGGCATTGGCTTATTTGTTGTCATTGATATTGTTTAATTAATTGCGGATCTTCTTGGTTTTGCTTCTAATTAATTACTGTAGGTGATGACTGCGTTGCAATTAAGAGCGGATCCTCTTTTATAAATGTAACTCGTGTAAGATGCGGACCAGGTCATGGTATTAGGTAGGCTTAAAAACATAGAAAATTACATTAAAGAAAAAAACACTCTATGTGCATGATATTAAACAAAAATGAGGTTTAATATCTGAACATAACTCTATGTGCATGTGTTTGCCCCAAGTGTGGGAAGTTTAGGAAGACATCCTGATGAAAGAGTTGAACAAGTGCACGTTCAAAATTGTACATTTTACAAAACTCAGAATGGTGCAAGAATAAAGACATTCCAGGTAATAATATTTCCTAATTAACTATATCATACATATGCTTTATATTTAATTATTTTGTTTAAAGGTTTTCTAGAAAGAAATATAATTCTGATCTTTTTTGTTTGTTTTAAAGGGAGGATCTGGGTTTGCGAAGGCAATTTCTTTTAATCAAATCACACTTGTGGAGTCCAAAAATCCAATTATTATTGACCAACAGTACTTTGGTATCGAAAATATTGGAGCAGTAGAAGTGAGCGACATAACATATAGTGGTTTCCAAGGAACTTCAGCTACTGAGAAAGCGATAATACTGAATTGTTCTGATGGCTTGGGTTGCACCAACATTGTGATGAATCATGTCAACTTAACTTCGATTGTGCGAGGGAAACCCACCATTGCTTATTGCAAAAATGCCAATGGAAAATCAAGCTTTACTAGACCTAATGTTCCGTGCCTATCAAAGTGATCGAGAGCTATATATATATATATGCATATTGTTAATGTTCAATCTTCTTGAAATGATATGATCTAAGAAATTCAAGAAGATTGAACATCAATGTTAAAATTAGTGACATGTGTACTTTAAAAATTAAGAATATTATTTTCTGCCTGATCATTTTTGGTTGGTTCTAGCTGCAATTCTCTATGTATGCGATGACTCTTTTTATGAAGCCTATAAGGGATATACTCTAATTAATTGATGAAAATGATGAACTTTAACCACGATCAACACAGCTCCATGTATTGGCGGTGGGTCCAACCCTGGGCGTTGGGCCCGGTAACCCATTGGTGGGATTGTACTGTCCTGTGATCCTCTCTTTACAAATTTTTTTTAAAGGTGAGTTAGGCTTATAGAACTTTAACACCTCTTGTTATAGCTAATGTGTTTTTAGTGACGACAAATAGTTAATGATAAAATTAGGACTGGAAATAGGTCGGGTAAGGCCTATATCGGTAAACAACTGACCCAGTTGACAAAACGACATTTGTTAAATTCCAAAGCCAACAACTAACCCAATATTGTGGGCCGTTAGTCGGATCGATTGGTTGTTTGGCTGGACTGAAATTTTTATTTTTTTTTCCCCACATTCCTAATAAAATTTAGCAATACTCGAATCAATACTTCACAATTCACAATTTTCAATAGCCAAACAACTACAAATTAATATAATATCATAATTTTCATACTTTCTCAAAAAAGCCAAACATCAACTTTAAAAAGCAAAAGTGCTTTTGCCAATTTCATTGTGTGGCTAAGAGAGGTGGTGCACTACAAAAGAACTATGTATATAATACATTAGTATACCAGACATGATACGTAAGATGGAAAACAAAAGTTGAGGCTCTTAGCATTTTTTTACATAATAAAAAAGGACTCTAAATTGATATCAATGAATATTAAATTACTGGAGTTTCTTTAACACATAGTCAATTACTAGATTCTGTTGTCGTGCATTCAATATATAGATCTAAATGATCTAATATCCAAACTTTTCAGTACATATCGAAAGTAGAAGATGATTTAAAAACTAGATTACGATCAGATTAGTTTTTGGATTCATATATTAATGACTGTGATCAGATTAATTTAGTCAATATCCAAAATGGAATGTTTTAGGGACCACAATCTCGATCTCCCACTAGTATGATAATGTGGAAGAAACAGAAAGAAACGCCATAATATTAGTGAACATAAGTAATTCTATGCAGAGTGCAGATTAACATCACGAATGCTAGTTTTATCATTGTATCTAAAGAATAATTACAATAAGATTGTACTTTTCTATTATGAACTGTTGCTTACAATTTAAATAATTTAATGGGGTTGAAAGCTAGGTAATATATCTACATTGGTAATTTATTTTCTAAAAAAATTTGCCAATATAGACGAGCGCTACTATTTAAACAGTTGATTGAGTAAGGTTAAGTCAATCCTTTTTAATGAAATGGAAAATTAATAAAGAATGGAAAATCTCAAAACTAATCAATATGCATGTAAAGACCATATAATCATCTCCTTCCTTTTTCTCTAAAGCTAGCAAGTCAAAGATCAGCATTCAGCACAAGGCTGTAAATTTGATTTTATCCACACAAAAAAGTTAAGGCATCATCATACAGGGCATATCATATATTAATAAATGTAATTAATTAATTGTGATCAATACCAGCAAAAGAGAC
>QANT01006799.1:0-16912 GCA_003254885.1 Purshia tridentata | reverse complement strand
TTTTTGGTAATTAGGGGGTTTAAAAAAATTTGCTCATTTATTTATTAAATGACACATTCAATTTTTAAAAAAGTGGGTAAATATAAATTATTATTAATTAATTGACACTTTTTATTTATAATGGGCAAACTAAACTTGGAGACAAGCCCAATTAAATTTGATTAGGGCTCACTGAATGAGAAGTTGATTTTTTTTTTTTTTTAAAAAAAGGAGGCCCAATCACGTTTTAGCAAGCTTTGAGGCCTAATTTGACTGAAATTAAGTCCCAAAGTAAGGAGCTTTTGGGATGGCTGCAAGTACAGGGCCTGTGTGGAGCAGTCCACCTCTTTTTTGTTGCATTCGGGCTCTAACCTCTGATCTTTTATGGATTGATTTGAAAGTACATAGCAGCAAACTTGAAATCAAACTCCATAACTATCCATTAATCCTTGTTTTACTTAGATTAGGAAAAGCAATTTTAACCCTAGAGAAAGTTCTTTCTCAATTTGAACAAGAGCCATGAGATACTTTCACAGCTTCAGTCTTCCTTTTTTTGGCACCATAACTAGAAATTGACAGAAGATCTTAAAGAGAAACAAAATTGCTGCAGCCCACGGCTACTTGACTTGTGATTGCTCCACTTGCAGGTTTGTGACTTGATTTTTCTTTTGGTCTATATCTATTCCTCATCTTGCCCTTTGGAAATGAGTATGTAGACCACCTTTTTATGTTATCTAAACAACAAACCTTGCAAGGGGATAGCATCACGTGATGGTCAAGGACAAAGTATTCAATCATCATCCTTTCTTTTACTTTGTATTTTTAAAATGTCATCCTTCCTTTTCTTTTGCTTCTACGCCCATCACACTTTATGTAACTTTTTCTCTTCTTTTCAATTGGCAAAGTGGGACCTACATGTTTTGAAGTGACAACCATGCCTTTTTTTTTTTTTTTTTTTTTTTTTTNTTTTTTTTTTTTTTTTGCAGATAATACGATACTAGGCTTAGACATCCTTTTATTGCTAGTTTGTAACCACTCTCCAACACATGAAATTGAAGAGTAAGGAGGAGTTGCATGCTACTGCTTCATTGCTCTACAATCAATTTTTTTCTTATCCCCCACTGAGATGCTAACTTCATTTTTTTTCCCTTGCATGTCTTGGCAAGCACGAAAAATGTAATTCTTTTACTCTGGCAGAGGCAGAGAAAGGAAGAGAGCTGCTCCTCTTTATTCTCTAGATTCAAATACTTCCCTATTTTTTTGTTTGCTAGTGAATTTTGGTTCTCACTTTTTGGCCTTTTTTTTTTTGTTGCTGTCGAGAGTATGGTTGATTTGTAGGGGGTTCAGATCGGAACCCCCACCTTTGGGAGGCATTTTGTGTGGGGGAGTTCAGATTAGAACTCCCCATATTTGGAGAACATATTTTTGACAGGGAGTTCAAATCAGAACTCTCCAAATTTAAGAGAAATTTTGATGCTGTCACGGGCCATTACCTTGCAATTGAGTATCAATAATCTCGCAGTAGCCCTCTTGTAAAAGTTCTCTTCTGCCGAACTCTCTATTTCTTCAGCATTTCGATGCTTTTTTTCTCCTTTTTCTTTTGTTTCATAGCTTTTCACCTCTTTTTATAAGCAACCTCCAAGGCTTAACCGATAAGTACAGCATTTAAATTTTGCAATGCTGATGATGATAATCCTTATTGTTTTTTTGAATTTAAAAGGACTAATCCTCCTTGAGTTTATCTGTTCTTTTATTTATCTCACTTATTTTTTTTTTTTTTAGGCCTCTAATATCTACAAGAGATAAACAAGTGAGATAGCCTTATCCTTCTTTTAAATATTTTGAACTCTTTTTTTTCGTTCAATAGTTGCCTCCTCAAGCATTGTGTGTGCAAGAGCTTTGCGCCTGGGCTTGATAAGCCACACTCAAGCTCAATTTTGATGTTTATTGCTGTTCCAGGAAATGGATATATGTGGTCAAATAACCAAGGAAAGAACCTTTGACCAACATGGAATCATACTTGCCAGCAGTCCAGAGTACATGAGGTCTTCATCCTTGAACTCCATCAGACTTACTACCACAGCCTTTAGCTACCATGTAGTTATGTACTCAAAAGATAGTTTGAATTCTGGGTTTCTCACATTTAATCCTCATGATGTAAATGAAGAGAGAGTCATCAAGCTTTGCCAAGCAGATGGTCCTTTATTCGAACCTCACACTTTGACGAAAGTAAACAACAAGCCTAATGGATTGTGACATTGTTGTAGGGGTGGAGTTTTATCCTGACCTTTTCCAAATGCTGAAAGACAAGAAGGATTGGGACCAGAGTTTAAATTGCGAAGGCCAAGCTACTTATGACAAACATATTTCTGAGTGGACTGGAAAAGTCTTGAATATATTTGGGGATAAGCTGTACAAGGCTGACATATTCGGTGCTGTGGGTGTCACGCCCCGACCCTCGGGCACGTGAAAACAACTGAAAACTGAAACCTTTTTCCTGAAACTGTGAGTCATGAATGTAAAACAATTTATTTAAAACAACTGTGTTTCCCAAAAACAATTACATAAAACCAATGTAAAACAAGTTTCTAAAACACTAGTGGTCCCACTGTCTCGTCTTCTCTCCATTGCCTCCTCAGCCTGCTTAACCTGCAAAACAAACCCTGCACCACGACCAATGGTGCATTTATGGGTTTAAACACAAACCCGGTAAGCTCACTAGAGCTCGTATGAGTGAAAACTAACTGTAACCTCAACAGTAAAATCAATCTTTCAGAATATCCAAGAATTCCTCAATTAACAATTCAAAAAGATAAATAAATAGTAAAACCAATTGAAGCCTCAAATCACAACATCCACAAATCACCAATCAAATCAATGATCAAATAACCTCAATTTACACCTTCGATTCAAATTCCTTGTAATTCTCTAATCCTCAATAATAACCACTGATGCTTAAATCTCACTTAATCCTTTAACCTTAAATAACCTTTAAATCCTTGGGATCTCCAATCCTAATTCCGAACCCACTTAACAAGCAAACAGTAAACAAGCACACAAACAAATGAGTAACTGAAATGAAATTAATTGAACTTAAATTCACTCACTATGACCGCGCAAGAAGACCGAATTGCCCTTCGTGGCTCCTTTGCTCGGATTCTAAAATCTGGCAGCATAACGGCATCTGGAATACAATTCCCGAGCCAAGGGTACTTGCTAAGACCAGACAGTTCACAAAACAACAAGGTTCACAAATAAGTTGACAAACCACTGAAACGGAAGGGAACCACCACACATGGTGGCTGCCTAGCCCTGAAAAACAACCACAAGGTCAAGGAAACTCACCCACAGTTTTGGGTGACTGGCCAAAGGCCAAAAACAAGGAAAATAGGTCGCTGGCACCACCATACACGGCGGAACCCATGGTGGTCAACGGTGGTCAACGGCACAAAAACTGAAACTCAAGTTTAGCACAAATGGACTAAACAGGCACGTAGAGTACGTTAAGTGGACCAAAACTCAAATTTGGGTTGAAGCTCAAAAGTGGCCGGAAAAGGGTGAAACTCATCAAAAAAGCGGTCGGCACACCGACATTCAATCCGTCGCCCACAGTGGTCCAACGGCTCAATCGAACCCCCCAACCAACTGGGCTCGACGAGGAGAGAAGATCTGGGTGATCGCTGGGCCTCAAAGTCGCCGAAAACGCCACGATCGCCATCATCGACTCCACTGTGCGCGAACTGGGTCTCACGTTCTGGGCTATTTCAGGGGGAGACGCCACCAAGGGAAGAAATAGGGGAGGGAGGCGAGCTCGGGAAGCTGAAGCCCGACCTCACCCACCGCCAGACGCGCCCCCATGCGCCGGTGACAGTGGCGGCTAGGAAAAAGAGTCGCAAGAGAGAGAGAGGGTGCGGGAGGGAGGAAAGAGAAACTGAGAGAAAATCTGACTTTTGCCCCTTTTTAAAACAAGCTTTTCTAAAATTACAAATTTGCCCCTCTCCTCACACGTCTGTAACTTCCAAATCGTAGCTTCATGTCTACGAACTCGTGGGAGCGAGACCTTTCCAATGGACCCAAAGTCAACACAAAAACTTTGCTCGAACTAAAAGTCAACTTTTGCCCCAAGTTTAAAATCAAATTTAAAATTAGAAAAACGCCCAAAATGCTTTACTTCTCAAATAAAATCCCGAAAACCTTTAAAAACTTTTTAAACAAACCTTAGAAAGGTACGGGGTCTTACAGTGGGGGTCTCCCGTTACTCTTTTGACCTCTGCATGAATATTTGGAGGGCATTCTGTGAGTTGTGGGGCCCTTTTTCTAATACTCTTCATCATGCAGCTAGCGAGATGAGATATCTCTATATGACTTGAAGATTATTGGAGGTTTACCTATTTTGGGAAAATCATATAAGGAATTCATTCCCCAGAACCACGAACTTACAAATGGGGAACGTTATCCTACAACGCTTGCAGAGCTTTTGAGGATCTATTCTGAATTGTGTATTTATCACAAAGGGAACTTTGTTTACCAACATCAATGGATGTCCCATTTTCACCGTGGGCCTGCACAAAGAAGTCGTCGAGAACTACCCTTAAACATTTCGAAGTAAGGTGCCCTTGTTCCTTTTCTTGCCTTTTGGCTTTGCAGATTCGTTTTACCTTCCAATAGGTCACAAATAAGGCCTGAGACCTTCTACATGGCTTGTTTAATGGCCTATGGGGTCAAGATTTCTCTTGCACCGACAGTGTTGGGTTACATCTATCATGGTCTTGGGCAAATTGCTACTGAACCACGTGGTCCTAGTAAGTCTGGTGCTTGTTTACCAGTTCACTACGTAATTGGATGGTTGGTGAATATTTCCCGAACTTGTATATGCACTTTGCCAATAACAAGTTTCCTGACTATTATCCATGCTTGGCCAGATATGCCAGTGTGAAGGGCAGATTCATGAATATGAATGCTTTACTAAGGTTGTTTTTAAAACCCATGGGGAGGTAAATTATCGACCAATTAGTTTTGATGCAAGAGAAGATGAATCTTTCATGGATGATGGTAGATTAGCTACATGTCATTTTGAGATGCTGATCAGTACACGCTCTGTAGTTTTGCCTGTAAGAGTAGGTCATTATTTGTGGTTGGAACCATATTATCCGAACCAATTTGCCCATCAGTTTGGTTTTGACCAAAGCATTCCTTCAAACAAACTTCGTTTCTATTTTCCTTTGAGGAAACAGTGCAGCCTTGCTGACATGGTTAAAGCCCTATCTTTGCTTCAAAGGGTTAACACCATGACACGATTTTACATACCTTGTTCTATTCGTATTGGGTAGTGCACATGGTGGTATTGTAGATGGTGGATGAAATCTTGTGCTCCATACTTGAGATTATCAGTGGGAAACATTTTTGAGGTTCTGAATGAAGACCATAACCCTATTATCAACAAGAAACATGATTCTGTTGCGTCGAAAAGGAAAGTAGTCTCTGCGTACTTTGAGGAGGACAAGTTTTATGAGGCTAGGACAGGATAATTTATTGCTAGTCATGATGAGGGTTCTCATACATTACTGGAAAACTTAAGAGGCCTCATGAAAAGGACTCCCAACCACTTTCTCCATGCACTAATCAGAACATAAATTCAAAACCCTGTCAGGAGGAAAGGTATTAGGCCAATGCGAGCACCACCACTTTGCATGATAGTGTTTGATCTAAGTCCTTATGTAATTCTCCAGATGGAATCATTCTTGAGCAGGCCTAAGACACAGAGACATCTAGACCTTTCAGTCAAGAACCCACTCTAGGTGGAAAAGAATTTCTGCTTGACACCACCCCTAGCTCTCCGTGTGCACAGGATACCCTTGTGATTATGCAGGAAGATCATTTACCTGAACTAGTGAAAGATGCCCCTCCATCTGAACCTCTATTAGTTTCGGAGGGAATAAGGGCTTTTGTTGAATGTAACTTTGGCGATGTGGTACTTGTGTTTAGAGAAACAATTATAGCCAGTGAGATACAAAACATCCTTTACAGTCTTTCATTTTCGAAGACATCAGAGGAGCTATTAGCTTAGCGCGCATCCGTTTATGACTCGCTTGGGAACTTATGATTTTTTACAGGTAAGTGTAGAGCTGGCACAACTGAAGCAGAGTGGCTTCTACAGGTTTTTGTTGAGATTTTTAGGATGGCTGATGAACTTTCAAAGCTTATTGATCTTCCATTTGATAATGACTCTGCTGTCATTCGTGACTTGACAATTTGCCACAAAGAATGCCTCTTTATTCAGAAGACACTTTACACACAGTTGGTGGGGCTTTCTCAGAGACTCGATGATTTAGATAGTGAGGAATGTGTTGCTATTGAGGCTGAGGAGTGACTCCGCAAGTTACGTAAACATCAGCAGGCTCAAAGGTGCTTCCTCAATGAGCAGATAGGACACTTGAAGAAATCCCCTGATGAATAGAGAGAAATTGAAGCGAAGCTTCATCAGGCCAGAAATGATGCAAAAAAGGAGAGGTCTCAAGCTTTTGAGCAGGCCAAGGCCCACAAGATGCTTCAAGAGGAAAAGCTCCAGGAATTAATCAGCTCTGTGGTTTCTTTTTGTTGTAAGATAGACTAGAGACTTTTTCCATTTCCTTGTAAGCAGGATTTGCTATCAGCTTCATTGATTGTCCCTTAGGTTGAGTTTATTATAACTATCTTTTTTACCATTTTTGCCTTGCGAACAAGTTTGCTTTGATTTCAATGATTGTATCTAGTTTTTAAAACCAAATTGCTTACGTACCCTGCAAAGAGCTCAAGTTAAACGTAGTTTGCCCATTTTGGTTTATTGGTAGAAGAATGATTTTTAATTTTGGGCGGCTGCATCTAGTTTTGAGACTAGACTGCCTACGTACCCCTTTTGAGGGATCAAGCCAACCATAGTTCATAGTTCTCTTTTTTTTTCTTTTTTCTTTTTTAGCGCCCTTACTTTTGCTTGGACTGCCCTTTCGGGTTTGCAATCCAACGGGCTTGCACTAATTCTTGCCTAGACTGCCCTTTCGGGTTTTCAATCTAGTGAGCTTAATTTTTTTTTTTGAAATGCTCTAAGTTTTGCCTAGACCGCCCTTTCGGGTTTTCAATCTAGTGAGCTTAAGCGTAGAACTTCTTGAGAAACTTGTCGTTAACGTAAGAGTAAATACAAACTCCATTAACATCGGATAGCTCATAAACGCCTTTGGAAAAAGCCTTAGTGACGATGTAAGGCCCCTCCCATTTTGACTAAAATTTTCCTTGGGTCTTTCAGGTGATAACAATTGGTCTTCGAACGGTCCAGACCAAATCTCCCACCGAAAAGGATATGAACTTTACTTTCTTGTTATAAGCGCTTGCCACCTGAGATTGATAGACTTCAAGTTGTTGTTGAACTGCCAGTCTTTTCTCATCAAGTGCTTCTAACTCTGCTAATCTGACTTTCGAATTTTCATCTGGGTTTGTTAATTGAATGGCCACCCTCAAAGATGGTAGTTGGACCTCCAAAGGTAAGACTGCTTCCAAGCCATAAACCATATTGAAAGGAGTGCATCTAGTTGATGTACGAACAGTCATCCTCTAGGCCCATAATGCTTCAGGGAGACGCTCATGCCAATCTCTTTTATTTCCTGACATCATCTTTTTAAGAATATTACAAAGCACCTTATTAAAAGCTTCTGCTTGACCATTTGAGGATGGGTTATAGCTTGCAGAAAATGAATGCTGGATGTTATACTTTTCACATAGCTTGACCAAAGCTTTACACTTGAAATATGTGGCATTGTCTGAAATTATCTTTGACGGAACCCTAAAACGGTGGATTATATGGTTCCTGATGAATTTTGCAACATCCTCTGCTTTGACTTTTGTAAGAAGAATTGCTTCAGCCCAGTTGGAGAAATAATCTATTGCGGCCAAAATGTATTGATGGAATTGGGAAGACTTTGGTCTTATAATGCCAATAACATCTAGCCCCCAAGTTTTGAAGGGCCATGACAACATTGCCGGGTTAGTCGGTAGGCTTCCTTGTTGCAGGTATTCTACAATAGCCTGACGCCAATCCGCCTCATCCTCATCTCCCAATACGGTCACATTATTGACTTCATTAACTTCCTCGATGTGTTCCGATGTTGGAGGTAGTAGTCGACGTTCTCCAATGGTAATCTGTATATCCCTTTCATTAGGAAGTGTCAGGGATGCCCCCAAATTAGCCAACGTATCAGCCTTATCATTTTGGGATCTCGGGATATGACTAATGCAAATGTCTTGGAATCGAGATATCAAATATTTCGCCCTTTGGTGATAGGGGATTAGCACCTCAATTTTGACTTCGTACTGGCCATTTAGCTGTTTGACAACGAGTTGCGAATTACGAATGCCTGGAGACAGTCAATTCACATTTCAAGAGCGATTTCAAGGCCAATAATGAGTGCTTCATATTCTGCCACATTTCTTTTGCATATGGCTAGAATAGAAAATGAATGGGGGATCAGGCCACCTAATGGTGTAGTGAACACTATACCAGCTCCCGTACCTATTTTTCTAGCTGCCCCGTCAAAATAAAGCATCCACGTTGAAGCTTCTGCTGTGAAGACTTCTTCATCAGGTAAATCTTCTGGTAGGTCCATATTATTTGGGATGGGATGTGTGGCTAAAAATCTGCGAGTGCCTGTCCTTTTATTGGCTTTTAAGGTACAAACTTAATCTCAAACTCCAACAGTAGTAAGGACCATTTTGCAAGGCATCCCGATTGAACTGGTTTTGACATCAAATATTGAGAGGGTCTGCCTTTGAGACGAGAGTGACACTATGAGAGAGAAGATAATGTCGTAATTTTTGCACTGCGAACACCAAGGCCAAGCATACCTTTTCAATTGGGGTATAATTATTTTCTGCCCCCACGAGTGTTCTATTCAAGTAATAAAGAGCGATTTCCTTCCCTTCATCATTGTTTTGAGCAAGCAGTGCCCCCAGTGAGTGTTCCAATGCTGCAATGTACAGGATTAGGGGTCTTCCTTTAATCGGAGCTTTTAACACTGGGGGTTTCGAAAGGTACTCTTTAATGGTGTTAAAGCCATTTTGACATGCTTCATCCCAAATGAACGGCACATCCTTCTTTATAAGCCTTGAGAAAGGTTGGCATCTCCTAGAAAGATTTGAAATGAACCTTCATATGTAGGCTAGCCTTCCCTGTAGTCCTCGTAATTCCCTCAAATTATGTGGGGGAGGCATTTCTCAGATTGCCTTGATCTTAGTGGGATCGAGTTCGATTCCACGATATCTGACGATAAAACCTAGAAATTTTCTAGATGTAACCCCAAACGCACATTTCAAGGTATTCATTTTGAGTTGATGTTTTCAGAGTCTATAAAACACCCTTTTTAAGTCCTCTAGATGATTTTCTCTCCCTTTAGTCTTAACAACCAAATCATCGACGTAACACTCAATAGTGTTGTGGAGCATATTGTCGAAGATGATTGTCATGGCTCTTTGGTAAGTTGCTCCCGCATTTTTTAATCCGAAAGGCATTATAGTGTAACAAAATACTCCTTTGGGAGTGCAAAATGCTGTAAGCTCCTCGTCTTCGGGTGCCATCTTGATGTGATTGTAACCCGAAAATCCATCCATAAAGGACAAGACACTAAACCCAGTAGTTGCATCTACTAAAAGTTCAGTGATAGGAAGTAGGAATTCATCTTTTGGGCATGCGTCATTGAGGTCTCTGAAGTCAATACAGATGGGTATCTGTCCGTTTTTCTTCTTGACTGGAACAACACTGGCAAGCCACGTGGGGTATTGGACTTCCCGAATAAAACTGACAATCTTTAATTTGTCGATGTAACAACCTGTACCTTCTTAAGTGAATGTAAATAGGGCCCAACATTAACTTTTGGTTCTGGTAAGATTCTAGCTTTGACCTTAGGTCCGTTAGGAAGGTCTTGGGCTCACGAGTTCATTGACATGCGGCACGGGTCGTTTAGAGCTATGGTTAAAAAGTTAGGAACGTGTTAAGGGACTCAAAAGTTGACTTTTTAAATTGCTCGAATTTTAGAGTTGACTTTGACATGGTTGCGTAGAGCTCGACTTCACGAATTCGTAGACACGTAGCATGCATCATTTGGAGCTACGGTTTGGAAAATACAGAGGTCTAAAGTGAGGGGCAAACTTGTAATTATGATAAAGTGGCATTTAATAATCCAGAAATTTTTGGAACCTTCTTCTTCTCCCTTTTATTTCTCTCTCCTCTCCCCCTCTCTCCTGCACTCTCACTCTTCTCTCTCTCTCCTCCTCTCTTCAAGGCCAAGCTTTGAATGGCCATAACTCCTTCGTTTGATGTCCAATTCTGGCGATCTTGGTATCGTTGGAAAGCTATCGACGATGCCTTTCCACTGATAGCCTTAGATCATCAATCCGATCAGCCTTGAAGATGCAGCAGCCAGTTACAGTTGCACCACCGCCGTCGTTCTTCGTCGATTCCGGCCGTTTCCGGCCCTGTTTGGGTCGGATTCTTATTGGGTTTTACTCCCCTCTTCGTGTGCTTCCTTTCCCCTAAGGTGACGTTTCCGAGCCCAAAGACGATCTAGCCGGAGACCAAAGTTAGGCTATCTCTGTGAGTGGACTTCGTTTCCTAAACTTTGTTTATGAATTCTTTATGAATTTCATTTTTTAATTCGTATTGTTATTTGAGTTTATTTGAGCTCTGATTTATTTAAATTAGAAGTATTATTTGGTTCGCAAGTTTAGTTTACAGATTTCTTATAGAAGTTTGACTTAGACGTTGGGTTGAAATTTGTTATACTGGATTTCATGCTTTGGCGAGACAAAAGGGAATTCAAAACGTTCATGTTTGAGTTTGAGAAAATACTAGTTTTGAATGGGTTTTGTGCCAAGGATTTACTAGTCGTGGTTTTTAAGAAACGTTAAGTATTTTATATCTTGGGAAAGGAGTTTCAGAAATTTATGATTTCAAACCACCCCCTTCAGTACCCTTCAGATTATCAGATTATATAGGTCTTTGGAACCCATCACGGCACACACATAGGCTTTGGGCCGTGTGTCGGGATGCTTTGCCCTTTGGGGGTGGCCCTGCGTGCACGTATGGCAGGTATGTTGACCCTGCATGTGTATGACAGACCCTGGCTCTGCACATGTACGGCAGGATTATTGGCCCTGCATGCGTATGGCAGGTTGTGAGCCCTGCGCATGTACGGCAGGTCGTGGGCCCTACGCATGTACGGCAGGTTCAGTGGGTAACTGTTTGGGTGAACGTTTTATTATTATATCAATTTTATAAGAATGTTTCAAAGGATATAAACTTCAGTTTTGGTTTGATGCTTGTCAGCTTAAATTGTTTTATTTATTTTCCTAGAAAATCTCAAAGTGGATTTTAAGTATTGGTTTACTTATCCCGTGAATTTTACGAAATGTTTTAAACTGGGGGATTTTAAACAGAGACGTGAGGTCTTAGTGCTCAACTATTTCTTTAGTTTACTATAATAAAGGATTTTTATAAATTACATTTAAATGTTTCTTATCTTCGTCCACTCATTGAGTCGTCTCACTAGTTTTATCCTTATTGTTGTTATTTTAATTTTCCCCCAGGTTGTAGTGGTGGAGCTGTTGTGCCAAAGACGTCGAGGAAATCTAGCAAGCTTGTGAATTTTGTAGACGCTTAGCTATCCTTGTAAACCTAGATTCTTAGTGAATTTTGTAGCCAGTGACAGGACCCTCCCCGAATTCCACCCTTGAACTCGGGGTGATCCTGCGGGAATCCAATGTCAAGGAAAATCCTACCGAAAATTCGGCAGAACCTCCCCTGAAATTGGACTAACCCTTACTTAGGAACCTGTAAAATACACTTCTAAACCAGCTCCCCTACCACAAACAAGGGTCTCCGACCCAAAATCATAACAAAAGGGAAACTAAGACAATATTTGTGCTGATAAAGTGGCATTTACATCGTTATAATCCAACCACCTTAAATAGTGTAACTACATAAGAACATGAGAGGAGAATTTACAAGTTTCCAAAATCTATGAGATCCTCGACGTATCTCCTGCTCGACCGCACCACTGCAGTTACCTGGGGGAAATTTTAAAATAAAACAACACGAGGTAACAGTGAGACAACCCAGTGAGTGGACAAAAATAAAATAACTTTTACCATTAACTGAAAAGAAATTTTATACATGAACCTCACAAAAATTTCCATGAAAACCCCCAGTTTTTGAAACGGATTTAAGAATTTTCTTTAACAAATCATTTACCATAACTAGTAATAACACTTTGCGATTTCTCATTTTAAAAGAACGAAAATTTCATCATGCAAAACCCCAAGATTTTCCCCGCATAAACAAAATCTTAAGATTTAAAACGAATATTTCACTCACTCCCAACTTCCCCGTATAGCCTGCCGTACATGCGCAGGGCCCATAGCCTGCCATACGCATGCAGGGCGATATCCTGCCGTACATGTGCAGAGCCGGGGTCTGTCATACACATGCAGGGCCAACAACCTGCCGTACGTGCACGCAGGGCCGCCCCCAAAGGGCAAAGCATCCCGGCACACGGCCCAAAGCCTATGTGTGTGCCGTGATGGGTCCCAAAGACCTACATAATTCCAAGGTCCATAACGGGTACTAAGTGGGTGCTTAATAAAATCCAAAACCATCTGTCCTCAATCATTCACATGGGAATTGAATGATTCTATTTCAAAACTTTCTTAAAATTGTGGAGAAATTGATAATTGTTCCAGAAAACCTTACTTTAACTTGTTTTCACAGAATCTCAATCATAATTTGATAAAAATAAATATCAACCCGTAAACTCATTTAATAGCACTCCAAATCCCAAAATCAATATTGCTAATTGAAACTCATGACTACGCAAAGCATAAGAAAATAAATTCAATTTAAAAACTTGAGAAACTTAAATAAGACGAAGTCCACTCACTGTCAAGGAGTCTAGTCTCGTTGGTCGGCTGGGTCACCCTCAATCTCGGGTGTCGTCCATATAAGAAAAAGATAAATACGTCATTAGTTCCCTCATTTAAAGTGTCCGTCTATGTCTATAATTTGGGGNTCGCTAACCAAGGTCTTTTCTATACAACCCAAGTTAATAGCCCGCTTAATAAAGTCTAAAATCAACGATGATTTCTAAATTTCACGATTAGTGGGTCGGACCAATCTCAACCCCAAACAAAGTGATACTTTCAACCCCAATTTCACAATTCCCACCTTTTCCTTCGAACCCATCAACCCAAACTCCGAATTAGGTTCCTAAGTG
Organism: Purshia tridentata; assembly: GCA_003254885.1. Classification (NCBI taxonomy): domain Eukaryota; kingdom Viridiplantae; phylum Streptophyta; class Magnoliopsida; order Rosales; family Rosaceae; genus Purshia; species Purshia tridentata. The sequence continues at coordinate 3,644 of QANT01006799.1, read as the reverse complement.
ATGGGAATTAGCTAAAATATCGCTAATTCATGCCAAATCCCCAATTTTCGAGCAACCACCCGAAGTGGCCAAGCCTCATCCACCAATTCCCAATTTTTTCCATTTTTCCTTAAAGCCCAAGGTTCTAATCCACAATTAATATGTCCTAAGGTTGGAAATTAGTAAATCCAACCCCAATTTCGGACCCCAAGCCACAAATTTCAGATTTTTCAGATTTGGGGTTTACATCTCAATTTCTTCTCATGTCTAAATTAATTCAATTTGACAGCCCAAATCCAAGAGAAAATAAATGGTGGAAGAATGAGGGAGGAAACCCACCTAAATGGGCAGAAGAAACGCCGGAAAACTGGCCGGAAAGCTGGAATTTGCAGCGGCTGGTGGCTTCTCTCCGTGCAGCGGCGCGCGCAGACTGGTGGTCGGCGTCGTGGGTCGCGGCAGGCTGGCGTCGGCGGGAGGAAATCTTTGTCAACGGCTGGTGTTGGTCAGGAATGGCTGGGTGGGGGAGGGGAGGGGTGACGCGCACACAGTGGAAGTGAGAAAGCTGGTCTGCCGGCTGGGAGGGGGAAAAAGGGAGAAAAAGAAGGGGGAGGACTGTTCCAGAAAAATCTGGAGTTTTTTTTAAAGCTAAGTCACTTTATTTACAATTTTGCCACTCCCTTCACACGTCCATAACTTACAAACCGTAACTCCGTTTGACGCATACTTCCTGTCTACGAACTCGTGGAGCCGAGCTCTACTTAACCATGTCAAAGTCCACTCCAAGGGCCCTATAATTCAAAAAGTCAACTTTTGGGTCCTTTGCCACGTACAAAATTTTCAAACCGTCCCTCCAAACGGGACATGCCGCATGTCTATAAACTCGTAAGCCCGAGGCCTTCCTAATGAACCCAAGGTCAAACATCGACTCTCATTCGAACCCAAAGTCAACTCTAGGCCCCAAGGACTAAATTAAAAATAAAAAAAATCTTACCTTACGGAGTACGGGTCGTTACATATGGTTAAAGTCCCAATCCAATCTCTTGGGTACGATAACCCCTTACTTTCCAATCCATACTAAAACTTGACAACCTTGCACTTGAGGTAGAGAAATCAATAGCTTGTTGTTAGTCTTTTATTCTAAAATCAACCTGGCTTATGGTTAAAGTCCCAATCCAATCTCTTGGGTACGATAACCCTTTACTTTCCAATCCGTACTAAAACTTGACAACCTTGCACTTGGGGTAGAGAAATCAACACTGAATAGGGTGGTTTGAAATCATAAACTTTCACAAATATTTTTCCCAATAAGAATAGAATAACATAAAACATTTTCGAAACTTCAAAATCATTAAACCAATATCCATAAACCTCTTTGAGTAAAACAATCCTTCAATCATTCAAATCCAATATGTAAATTAAGTCATCCTTCTTACAATAATCAACAAAGATATTGAATAAACCTTATATGCTTAATTAAAAATCAAATCATTTCCAAGATCCAACGGCTCAAAATATTCATCATGAAAATAATTGAAACATTCCATTTTCATGCATTAACCCTCAAGCATGCTCAAATAGCAAATAACAATTAAATTATAGATTTTTCTAAAATACTTCCAAAACCGAATTCCAAACCGAAAACCTTTAACTAAATAAGATCAATGGATGGATTAAATCATTAAACATGAAAAACAAATTATAAAACAAGTTCCACTCATAATGAGGAAATCTAGCCTTGATTCCCCATCAGATCGCCGTGAGCTTCAGGGTTTTTGCCTACAATTACAGAAATATGACGCAGGATTAGACTTGGCTCAAAGATAAATCAAATGTACAAATTTTGGCCCCAACCATTTAAAATTCTTATGGTTAAAAGATTAATAATTCTCTTTTAATCCCTTATACTCAATTTCTATCCCAAGTCACTCTCGGCTCAAAATCCACCAATACCCAACTTATTAATCCATCAAAATTTACTCAAATAAATCCTATTCACCACATACCACAGCTGGGGTTAGTCCAATGGTCGGTTTGGCACCTAAAAGTGCCCAAATAACAGCTAAATTGAGGCTTTGTCAACCCGAAGTACTGCCAATCAATCCAAGGTTAATAATCCACTTAATTAGCTTCTAAAATTCATGTTAAATCTGAGAATTAGCAGCTAAAAGGTTCACACCATCACCGACACCACTCAAAGTGGCATTAAACCTCAAAAATCAGAATTCCTCCACATTTCTTCCAGTTAACCAATTAAACATCAATTAGGGTTCATATAGGATGGAAATGACCTAAAACACGTCAAAGTAGCCTCGAATTTTTCAATTCCAATGTGAAACCTAAAATGGGCATAACTATAATGATCTGTATTTTTCTAATTATTTTTGCTTGGATTTTTGAGATGTTGGGATTGGATACAAAAAAAACCACAAATTTATCACAGAACAAACCTCAATTTGTTAAGTTTTAATGGGGCTGAGATTGACTTTTGATTAAGTGGGATTCTAGACTTGACTTTGGGTGCGTTGGGAAGATTTTGAACACATGAGTTCATAGACTCGAATCTGCATTGGTAAAGGCTATAGTTTGAAAGTTATGAACATGACAAGAGGCCAAAAGTTGACTTTTTAAACTACTTGGATTTTGGTTTGGACTTTGACATGGTTGCATAGAGCCCACTCCACTAGGTCATAGACACAAAGCATGCATCATTCAAAGCTACGATTTGCGAGTTTTGAATGTGTGAAGTTAGGGACCATTTTGTAAATTTTAAGAAAATGAATTTTTTTAATTTGAAATTCTAGAAGTTAATTTCCTTTATCTCTTTTTCTCTCCCTTTCTCCCATACTAATCACGCTCGACCTTCTTCTCCGCCTTCCCTCTACGTGCACATAGCCTCTAAGCCAGCCTCCCTCCTAGCCAGTTTTCAACTGACCCAGCCTAGCTCGTCCATTCCCCAGCTGCTAGCCGACCTCTTAGCTCCTCTCACCGACTTGTGCAAACATAGCTGCTCGGAAACCTCCATAAGCCGCTAGTCTCCTTCATCAATTCCGACCAAGTTCCAACGTCAATCTCTTTGATTTTAGGTGGGTTTTTCTCCTCTCATCTTGGGCTTTCATTCCCACATAGATTGGTTGTTTAATTGGTAGTTTTGTTGAAGATCAAAGCTGAGAGTTTTAGGTTATTTCAAATTTCTCTTGGGTTTTTGAAATTGAATTAAATTGTCACTACAAGAAAAATCACCTTTTGCGACAAAACCATTTCGTCATTAAAAGTCGATAATTAGTCGCGAAACACTATAGGTTACCAAAATATTTCATTGCCTATAGTGCGTGGCTCATGAAAATTGGCCAAGAAAAATGAGTTAAATTTCGAAATTTTCGGCGAAATTTCGTTTTTTAGGGGTATGGAAATTTTAACAACCTATTAATTTTTCACCGAAATTTTGCTGAAATTTCCGAAATTATCGAAATTTGTCGAAATTTCGGCCACGACCAGATCTGATCTGAGCTGCAATTACCATTTTGCCCTTATGCTTCAAATATTTGTAATTTGAGCTACGTAACTCCGATTCGCAATCCGTTTTCGCCTACATGCTTGTGAGTTCGAGTTCTATTCAGCAATGCCAAAATCCTAATTTATAAAGATATAATTTAATTATTTCCTCT